>JAIUZE010026722.1:0-13695 GCA_022085475.1 Heliosperma pusillum | reverse complement strand
TTAAAAAGTCAAGAAAAGTCAAGACGACTTAAAAGTCAAGAAAAGTCAAAGATGACTAAAAACGGGATTTTCATGAAATCTCTCAGAAATTCCAAATACGAACTCGGAATTTCAAAATACGACTCGAAACAATAAATTCTATTTTAAAAACTTAACCTTGCTGAAAAGTATCCTTAAGAAATTTTACTAGAAAAATTGGGTACTTTTCGGGTTTTTACAAGCTCCAACACCGCCCTATCCCATTTCTTATTCGTGTGGGCTAATTGATTAATAGTCATTTATTATATTTGGGATAACCTTCATTCTCAAAGACTAGACCAAAATACCTTTGTTATTAAGCATTCAATATTCTTACTAAATTTAGCGCTAATACACAGGTTACAATTTGAATGATGTGGGGACTTGGGGAGGCCATTGATGTTATATCAACGACTAATAATGAAACGATAATGTGCATAGTTCCGTAGGATTTTGCATATTATTTGTAATCCTAGGATTATAAACAGGATATTATAGTGTTTCCCACTTAGAAAAGCTCCACCCTCGAAGTTAAATTATCCACTAAAAGCAAGACTAAAATACTACTCCCTCCGTCCCGGTGATTTGTTTACCTTTGCTTTTGGCACAATTATTAAGAAAATGGTAGGGGACCATTTGTGGTGATCCTTGGTGGATGACAAGTGGACAATAGTCCCATTGGCACATCAAATTACTCATAGAAAATATTCTCAATATAGAAAGGTAAACAAATGAATGAGACACCCTAAAAAGGAAATGGTAAACAAATGACCGGGACGGAGGGAGTACAACTAATGCATCATCTAATCTACCACCAGTGACTATCATATACAGGTTTCTACTAAATATCGTTAAGAACAAATGGGGTATTACATTCCACATCCCTTAAACAACGGATACGCCCTTTTTATCTACTAATTGTCTCATCAACCTTAACAATTGACTAAAACAACGGAATCTTAATACTAATTCAGCACATATATATTCCTTTAAATTCTTACATCGATTACTCCCATTTAAATTCTTACAACAACTACTCGCATAAAAAATCAAATTTTTTATCGCATCATTTATACCACTAGATCTTTTTATTTTCTGACCTAAAGAATTTTAACATAAACTATACTTCTAAAAGCAATGTGGTCACCACTAAAGCACGAACATAGTTAAAATTATGTATATACCTAGTATCCACGTCTTCTGAAAATCACCCTTTGATAATCAAACGACAACATAATACGAAAAAAGATGTGCAAAGCAATAATTTATAAGACGTTTTTTTATTACTTGGAAATATCTAGAATGTTTTCTAGATCTTAGTAGCTTTAAAATCCCACTAATAAGAGTCAGAATCGATAAAGCGTTAAAAATCAAGTCCAAAACTTGAAACCCGAGTCAGAATTAAACATATCTGCTGATGTTGCCATATAGCCGACACTGTTGTGCTATTAATTCTATTTCATGGGAGTATCTTAATACGATTGCTTACCAATTACGCAAGGTCGAATCTTAAGACCTGGTAAAAATCCAGTATATCTAGGACTTCCATCGTGTCATTTCCCATCGTAGATACAGTACCACACCCCGAGTTCGCCTCTCGTGGCTTTCCTGCCATGAGAGGGATGTGCACATTAATGTTCTGGAAACTATCAATCCGGTGAGAGGGGCTGTTGATATCCTGGAACGACGTTCAGATCTGCAATCTGACGCTGGCAGGGGTTACCATTTCGGCGGGAACACGGTTACTTGAGTTTGGAGATGTTACTGGTTCTGGCTGCTGGTTACTTGGTTACCTTGAGATGATTATTGTCTGTTTGATTTTTTATGCATTGATTGATGTATGATTGGTACTGACCCCGTTTGTGTTCAAAACTGTTGTGATCAATTAGGGAATGGTGCGCTGGAGTCTAGCAGGTATTTTGTTGAGCATGCGTGGGATTGACGGGGGATGCCGATGATGATGAGTCTAGCTTGCGCGGTGTTCTTAGAGATTAGACTATCATTAGTTTGAGTTTTGAATTCAGACATTGTTTACTTTGGTTTTAGAAAATAAGATAACTCAGGTTTCACATCATCAAGCTCAATTTTGAATCTATGGGTTTATTACCGGTTGAGGTTTCGCAATCTTCGTCTTCCCAATTTCAGACCACCCTTGTTCCTTATCCTCTTTATAAATCACCTCCATCTCCTTGAGCAAATTGAAGGGCAAAATGATCGATCCTCCGTTACCACTAGAAGATCCTTTCTCCGAACTCTCAACACTTGGATTATTATTATTTGGCGTACTAGTAGTTTTTTGTGGTATAATATTAGATTCCATATTATTGTTGTTATCATTACTAATTGATTCCTTAATTTTAAAGAAATTAGGTGAGCCTTGTTTTGTTTAGCCATTGTTGAAAAATTACGTATTAAGGAAAACTTAATCTTGATTTATTTACTTGCTTGTAGTTTCCAAAACCCAAACTTCTGATCTTATATTATATTGATATTAATTAATTTGGTAAACAAATTACATCTGCGTGCATCTAAATTATATTGTAGATGAATTTATATATATATATATGTCATTGCATTACTTCCGATTTATATATATATATATATATATATATATATATATATATATATATATATATATATATATAGATTTAGGATCCGGTGGAAACGATCACTCGGTGCAAAAAGTGGAAACGAACTACCAATATAAACAACTTACGTATAAATGTGATAATAAATCAAACCAACTTTACACCTTTTCATAACTTCCCCTGTAATCATCGTCATCATACTGACACCTCCCCCAATTTCAATCTAACATAATCAATTAACATTGATATCCTATATAATTCATCACATCTCAGCAAATTTATGCAAATTGACAAAAATAACTAAATGCACAAAAATAACTAAATGCAGCACAAATCAAATGAACTGAAATGAAGAATAAACCACAAAAGAGAAGTATGTTGACGAGTGAAGGCCAAAAACGCAGCAACATTACTGAAGAAAGCGTCAATCAACTGAGGCGACGCGGCCAACTTGTTCGAGTTAGCGTCGTTCCAGCGCTCAAACACGGCATATGCGGCAGATACGCGAAGGACGAAGTGAGACCATTCCAGCCAAGGGAGAGCGGCGAGTGAGGTGATGCGCGGGGCATGAGAGTTGTGTGTATGGAGGTTGGAGTGGAAGACGGTTGCTCCCGCCTCCTCCTTCGCTGATCAGTTTAACGACGACTACCTTTGTTGGATCTGACTGAGTAGTCGACAACAACTATTCTACAATAATTTTTTATGCATCTAGACTAATCTTTGATGTACCTAACCACTATTTTAATGTATAGAACATAGATACACAAAACTAATTATGAGGTACATCAAAATTGGGTTGAGATACATAAAAAATAAACCAGGAGAACTGATTTCGATTGGTTGCCGACGACGACTTAGGAGTGGTGATAGTCATAAGTTTATTGTTGTTTGAGAAGGTGGTAGTGGTGGTGGTGCGCGATTTTAAGTGAGTGAGTCGATAATAGCATTACTGTAAGTATGTCAAGTGCGACCCTGCTGTGAGTGAGTCAATTCCGACTCCCTGACGTTGATGGTGGAGGTTGGCGGTTATGTGTAGCGGCCGTGGGGTCTTGTGGTGACAGGGTGTAAGTGTGGGTGGTTAAGAGAGATGATTTAGCTTCGTTGATGGTGTATTTTGATTGTGGAAAATGAGGATGCATTAGAGGTTGTGGCGGCGTCCGGTTGTGGCGGCGTCCGGTTGTGGCGGCAGTGTCTGGTTATGGCGGCGTCTGGTTGTGGTGGTGTTGTTGAATCAGGATGAGGGCGATAAAGTTATTAATGAAAATGGCAAGGATGAAGAATAGAAAGAGATAGTTATACGCGTGAGTTTGTGTATAGTTAGTTCGTTTCCACTTTTTTCACCGAGAGATCGTTTGCACCGGATCTTGACTCTATATATATATATATATATATATATATAGAGAGAGAGGATCATGTGCGAACTACAACTTCGATGCGAACTACAAGTTCGATGCGAACTACAACTTCGATGTGAACTGTACGAACCCAGTACCTAGATTAACAATTACACATCAGAACAAGGCCCAGACTTTTCATTCACCAACCCCAGGCCCAACGCTCTCACAACCCATCCAAACTTTCAGCAAACGCTAATCTCCTAACACCTCTATCACTTTATGGAGTGCCATTACAGCCGCCGGCTACCACCAACATCAGTTTTCAGCCACCTCGACGGACCAAAGACGCCGGAGATGTGCCGTCCAGTGCGCCGCAAGATTACTTTGAGCTAGACAATTTATGAATCATTATAGTATGAGAGAAGCAAGGGTCTCGACAGCAGGAAGTGGAGAAAATGTCAGAACAGAAACAGATAGAGAAGAGAAGTCTTGAACAGCAAGAGATAGAAGTGAATAAAAGGTTTGAACGAATGTTGGAAGAGAAGAAAAGGTTTGAAGAGGAGAAGGCTAAGAAGTTCAAAAATCTGAGGGAGGAAACCGATATAGAGGTCTCGATGTTGAATTATGATCTTGAACTGGCCAAAAGAACGCACGAGCTACTCTTACAGGAATTGAAAACAGAGGCCCGCACTAACTAGAGTTCCGTACGAACTTACGAACTTAGCTTTAGAGCCGTCAAATACACTAAATCATAAACAAACCCCCAATATAATCCCACCTTCTCTCCTCAATTAGCAAACTACCATCAACAACTCACACGACTATTATCATTGTCGGACTTACCACTGACCACCACCTTCATCCACTCATAAAACACCGTGGGCGTTGGTGGATACGCCGGAGATCTCACCACACATCAGCCTACTTCATTCTCGTCGAGTACCAACAACCACGTTACCATCACTTGAAACACCCTTAATTTGGCACCAGTACACCATTGCCTCACATCACTACCCCTCGACATGCCGGTGTCGATGTCGTCATCACCATTTGATTTCAGGTGTGGTAAAACTATGAAAAAACTGATTTTATGATTCCAGATCTATAAAATAGAAGTAACATGTTAAAAAAGCAAATGTATTTGGTGCTTCATCGAGATATTTTGGGACGAAAATATCAATCGTTTGTAAGAATTTCGTCGCCGAGGGAGGACAGTGGTTGTTGTTGTTGACTTGTTGTTGTCGGTGTGTATGGTTGTGGGCTGGAAACATCCAATCATATGTATAGTTTACTCTATTATTTTCACATTTGTATATTATAATGGATGTAATATTGAAAATTAATTGCGATTGATTTTTTTGTCTGCCTAATTCATGGCTATTGTTATAAATGTGTTAATTTGTTGAAGTTACATTGTGTTTTATGATCAATGTTTGAATAAATTATGGTGCTAAGCAGTATGCTCTTTAGCTAGTGACATTTGTTAAATATATGATCGATATTGTTAGTTTAGGTGGAAATTTTTTTTGGTAGATGTTTTCTTTCTAGTATTTTAGAGTAGTTATTTTAAGCAACTACAGCCAGTGACTTCTTCTTGTTTGTTATGTAGTGAGAGTTTTTCTAGTTTTGTTTCTCATATTTTTAAATGCGTGCATGTGTTGCATTTAATTGTTGAAAAACTCTCATTGTATCTACTTAGCTAGAGGATTGTAACTAACAACTTAAAATAGTGTATCTAACAAGTTAGAGGGATGTATCTAAAAACTTTAAAAAGTGTAATCTAGCTAGCTAATATCTAACAACTTACGAAAATGTATCAAGTTATATAGAGACATGTATATAGCAACTTAAAAAAGTGTGTCTAGTTGACTAGAGATATATATCTAGCAATTTAAAAGAGTGTATCTAACAACCTACAGAAATGTATCTAGCTATCTAGAGACATGTGAAAGTCCTAGACCTCTAATTAGACTCCTCTAAATAGTTCATTAAATTACATTAACTTAATGATTTAGGATCTAGTTATCATGCATGCAAATATAAAAGCATAAAAGAAAAGATAAGACCAAAACATCCTTACATTGGAATTTTTCGGTTCAATATGGGCACAATAAGAACTTCTTCTTATTGTTCTTGAGCATGAAACTAATGGATGATCCTCCATAAAACAACCTCCAAAGTAGAAGGTCTCCTTCTTGTTGCACCCAAGATTAAACCCAAATAATCTTAACTTATTATTAACTAGATAATAAGTAAGAAATAATACTACTAATATTATTATATTACTACACTAGTAATATGTAGAGAATATTAGTTTGCATGTAAGTTTTAGAGAGAAGTTGAGTAAGTAAGAGAAGTTAGAATAAAACACAAAAATGAAGTGAATGAAAAATGAACAACTCTTGTCTATTTGAAGGCCAAAATGGCCGGTCCACTTGATCAGCTACAATTGAGCTCAATTTTGTTTATTTTATTCACATGCAAGATGGCTTGAGTGTAGAGTTAAATCAATGATTAAAGCTTGTAGGATATGTCATTATCAAGTGTGTTTATGTGCAAGTCACTCAAGACAATTATCATTGTCTTTTATGTGTACACAACCGGTCACTTGTGTCCAATATGGACCATTTTGATTTTTGATATTTGTCCCACAAATACTTATTAATCATATGCTTAATTATCTTGTATAATTAAGTGTTAATTTGATCATATAACAATTATATGACTCAAATTAATAAATAATATATACTTAACTTTTAAGTGATATTATACCATTATATCAATATATAATGGGTCCCACAATGCCCAGTTAATTTATTTTACAACTCTTTGTAAATATAATTAACTAATTACCTCTACCTCAAAATAACCTCAACTAATTTAATGAATGAACGATTAATCACTAAATTAAATCTTATTTAATCGTATTAAAATAAGACGTAAAATTTATTCAGTCAGTTATCGTATAATTGACTAATAAACTTAAGTGGAATGAGTTCCTAACTCAATTTCCAATAAATAACTCTCGTAACTAAACGTACCTATCAAATATATGTAATGCTCTAACTAAACTGTAACGTATACAAATAATTAGTATTCTATTTGGGTCTCGTCCTATAAGTGTGACCTAAAGGGATCAGTTGATTACCGCCGTCATACGACAATAACGTCAAACTCTAGTCAGCCAAGCGTTACCGATTTACGTTAATCAACTGACGTGGAGTATCAAAATATACTAATCATGCCACGTATATTCCAAATGAGATTTATTATATAAATGCACTATTGTGGAGGACACTTACTCCAACAATCTCTCACTTGTCCGATACAAGTTGTGCATGTAGCAACATTATTGCGGAGAACTACTCCTTCCACAATATCTCCCACTTGTCTCGAGAAGTTGTGTGCTACCGATTTTCTTGTCTTTTTTGTGTCACATCCTCCCACTCATCGCAAGGTGTCTTACAGGTCGCACTTGCGATTGAAAATTATAAATAGAGTAGTTTTCTCGATCTGGGAGAGCAACTGTCTGACCGGAAAATCTACCAGAGATCTCTTCCGAGCGTGGCCACGCATTTCCAGTTACTACTCCTCGAGTGGCCCGAAGATGTTAATACCCAACGTGGGTGGACAATTCCTGTTGACCCATCTTACATTGTATGATGCAGATCACCATGACTCAGAAGATGCCCATCGGCCTCCTTTCACGGCACGACCAAGGACAAAAATCAAAGTCAATCGGAAACTACACCGACTCAGGTAAATGGTCGCCAGTCTAAAGAATCAACTCATAGGAATAAAATAGAAATCCCCGCCACGACCAGGCTTCAACATTTTTGATAAGGGACTCTATTATGGTCACTGCTTGATAGAATGTCTCCACAGTCTGTCTATGTAAACGACCAGTCATCTCCATGACCCCATGGTGCTGAACCAACCATCGATCGACTTACAATCTAGTCACTTCGAGACGTCACCTCAAATAAGTGACTAGGGACAAAACACCGAGTTCATCATGTTCACTTGAATTGGGTTCAACTTTTCTTTCAACCAATTCGGATAAACAAAGTATTAAAATTTAGTCAAACTAAATTAGGAGTTTTTTAATGAAGCTCTAACAATGAATGCGATTATCAAATATCTGAAAAATTGATACGCTATCAATAATTTCATATCTCATAATCTCTAGCAATTCAGGTACATATTTCAATCCCCACTGAAATGACATGACTATCATGTTCAACCTGCAAAAGGCATGGCTAATGGATTAGCAATACTTGCATCTTTCCCATCGTTCTGATTGCTATTTCTCTTTGTCTACGTAATCTCATATTACATAGAACTTTCTGAGTACGTGTCTAGGTTTGAATCTAGACTTAGGACTCTTGGCCTAAAGGTAGCTCCCACTGTTTTACCAGTATCATGGGATAGGATATACAACTATAGGAACTACTTTTAGTCCCTCCAATACTGTCGAATCCAAGCTACTTTCATATGCATCATCATATGATGCAATGTCCTCCATTTCCGTTGTGAAATCCGCAATGATAAACTGCCTGGAACACTTCCAGCGGATACATGACATTTATATTTGAAAATGTCACTCCTACATGGAACCTTTCCAATAGTGTTTTCTGCTTGTAATTCTTCCAACAGATAAATCTTCTATAAAACACAGCCAGTTCGTGATTTCAAATCACTTTGATCAGTTTGGAAACTAAAGTCTGTGTAACCCCTTACACACAACTCACTGTAAACTCCAAACACATGGAACATATCTTTAGTCCTTCGCAAGTACTTAAGGATGTTCTTTATGACTATCAAGTGACTCTCACTTGGATTTGATTGCAAACGACTTGTCATGCTCAAAGCATGCGAAATGTCGGATTAAGTATACATCACAGCGTATATAATTGATCCCGCAGCGGAAGCAAAAAGGAATCAATTATCATGTGTTCAACTTCCTTGAACTAGTCAAAGATCTTATCAATATAAGAATTTTGACTTAATTCTAATATCCTTTTAGGTTTATCTTCATAAATCTAAATATCTAAAAGATGTATTCTACTTCTCCAAAATCTTCCATCATCTAAAATGATCAATATGTCTCCACATATAAGACTGATGAAAACCATATTACTCCCACTAAACTTCATGTATTCAACATAATTCCACGAGATATCGAGAAATATTTTAAAACATGATTGACACACTAATTCCAACTCTTTAGTGCTTACTTAAGACATCCTCTTAAGCTTGCAAAATTAACTTAGGATAATTAGGATCTACGAACCCACAGGTGAATATAAAATATTCTACCTTTTCTAGAATCGTATTCAAGAAGGTGGTTCTTAAGATCCAATTGTCATCATACTATTATGAAATGCTGTAATCACTAAGTATATTCGAATGGATCGAAGAATTAAGGTTGGTGCAAAACTCTTTGCCTACCAATTTATCTTTGAAAACATTTTAATGTTCATCCATGCAAATTTCGATCTTAAAAATCAATTTACATTGAAGAGGTCGTACTTCTTCAAGTAAAATTTACCAGGTCACATACCTGACCATCATGCATGGAGTCCATTACGAATCGTACGACTCTAAGCCATAGCAAGAAGTTGGGACTAGAAACAGTCTTTTATAAGTCACGGATTAGAATTCATCACTATTAAGGAGTGATAATATTCTACCTGACCTCTTAGGTTCCGAAGAAACTACTACTGAACAAACAATGAGGAAACATTTTCCGGACCATATGCTCAGTTTTGTAGCTTTTCCGGACCATATGCTCAGTTTTGTGGCTCTTGAAACATTTTCTCCCACTCTATCTTATCAAGAAATAATCGTATTTTTATTGAAAGACAGCATCACGAGTCACAAACGCTTTGTTCTCGTGGTCAATGTAGGATTATTGAGCACTTGTTTCATTCGGATAACTTATAAATTAGGTACGCTACCTATCCACATCGTATATGAAATAAAATCCAACTGTTATAAATGTGCTTTGGTGGGAAAAGAAATAGCAGAAAAAAGTATTAAGTTCCCAAGGTTAGTCAAATGGCTCAGTTTGACTTGACAAAGACAAAACCATATCGTATAAGGCTCTGTTTCTCTATTCAACAACGCCTTATCTCATAATGTGTGTTAGAGAAGTTAACTTGTGAAACTATTTCACAATACTTTTGGTGAAAATCAAAGTCAATACTTAGATATTTACAGTTACGATTTGGTCGTAAGTCCACTATCTAATATTCTTGGTGGTTAACTACTTCAAATTGAAGTTCTTTGAACTTTTTCAAAAAAATTCTCTTAGCACCTTATTAAGTAGAATCAAACACAATATCTACTTAAGTCGTCGGTAAATTAAGTGAAGCAATCATTACCATCTCTGGTTGTGTTTGTTATTGGACCACACATACTCTTATGTAATATGGCCAATAACTCACTAGTTCGATTTCCTTTTCAATAAAAGGGCACGAATCATCTTGCCTTGAATACAAGAATCGCACACACCATAAGATTCAAAATCAAATGTTTTAGATGTGCTACACAATCCAGAATTAAGATTAGATTTGGGTCACCAATTTTGAGCCTTTTTTTTAATCTATATGACAAGTAATTTCTAGTTTAGGTCAAGAATATAATTACCTTTGATTGGTATGGGATAACCATTGACCAAGTATAGGTATAAAAAGATACAACGCTTGTTTCATTCACAAAAGTGAAACACTTGTGTCGTAGACTAAAGTGGATACTATATTCTTTATTTAGAGGTCATGTACATAATAACGTTTATTAATGTATAGCTCTAAATCCAAAACTAGATTGATCACATTATAACTTTTATATGTCTCTATAGAAATAAAACTACAATAGTTATATTTCCATTGTAGGTCGACATTTAATCATAATTAGTCATCGCACGAATCATTATTATATGCATTGAATACATTGATGAAAACCATAATGAGTATCTAATACCCAAAACTTGCATTTTAGCAAAATAAATGTCGATCATATAGATATTATGGGTGAAAATAGTACACCCAATTTCTAACTCTTTAGAAAACTTGGGGCAGATTCTTTTCTTGTGTCCTACACTGTAAGAATAGAATCATCAAAGGTTGGGTTTGACACCTTGCTTGGATTTTGACTTTTACTATTCAAAATAGACTTGCCTTTTTCCCTCGCCTTGTGCCAACATCGTGCCAACCTACTCTTGAACCTCGTTTTATTCTTAACAATTAAGAATATAAACATCCCTCTTAGAGCCCCCACTTACTTTTATGAATCTCTACCTAAACAAGTAGATTAGAATTATAATGAAGATTACTCTTTATTTCATTCATGGTTTGACCTTCAAAAAGGATAAACCTTTCATAAAGTGACTACGGTATTTGGTTAATCGTGATTTCAAATAAATCGAGAAACCTAGTCGTCCCAACTGATTTGGCCTCTTTTGAGGTAAGCCTCGATAAGGAGCATTATGACGACATACCAAAAAATTACAAAAATTTTCGTTGGAGCAAAAAGATTGATGCACCGTTGTAATAAGATGACGTCACTAAAACAAAATCAAAACGTTTTTGACTAAGTGTGACTTATTCATATAGTCTTCATAAGAGACATTTGCGATGGTGAATATGAGGATCAAAAGAAAAATTCATTTTGTCATTAGCTACGGTGGTTTAAACGCAGATCGCAATCAAAATGCTACCGTATAAAATAATGGAAACTCCTTTCCACGATTGAACGGATTTACAAGTTCGTAGAAGGAAAAATATTTGTCATTGCGCGAATAAAATAAATATGAACGGAAAATAAACATTCATTGCTTATATATAATTTAATTGTAAAACAATTTTAAACAAGTCACTCATATAATGACCCCTCACGAAATTATATAAGTGATTCCAAGACCCATCTTTAGACAAAAATAGTCATCGTATGCTACCTTTATCTAAAAAATGGAAAGTCAATACTTGACTAATTCTACCCTTAGAACTCTTAGTTGACGGATTTCAACTAAATTCATCTCCTAGTCCCAAAATAACGCTTATCTCATTGAGTCCAATCCTGTAACACCCGCAAATGTACCCTATTTTAAATAGTAAAAATATTTTACGGATACTTTTCAGAGAAATTTAATTTTAATTTAGAATTTAATGTTCCGAGTCGAATTTAGAATTTCCGAGTTCGTATTTGGAATTTCCGCGAGATTCCATGTGAATCCCGTCTTAAGGCGACTTTGACTTTTTATTGACTTTTTCCTTACACAACTCATACTCCCTTTAACCTATTTTTCATTCACAAACACAACACATTTCTTCATCACTAAGAAACCATCAAAACCCTTGCCTCCATCTTTGATCCGATCTTATAATCATCGTATCTCATTCGTTTCTTGCTCAAATTCACGTAAGTTCGTCTTATTCTTCCCTCTTAGCTTCCTCTATCCGTATTGGTAATAAAATTACCGTCTTTCTCGCTTTTTAAATTATCCGTCTTTCTCAAGGTGAATGATATTCATCTTTTATTATTAATTGTATGTAGGTGGAGACTAGGAAGGTTTAGAAATCGATTAAAGACGCGAAAAGGTAACGGTGAAGGGTTACTCGATATATTTACGTGTTTTATGTGATTTCGAAGCTAGTAATCGTATTTAGATTATGGTTAGTATGCTTAGGATTTTATTATTGATGACGGATGTTGTTTGTTGAGAATTGATATGAGAATTGATATGAGAAGTGATGATTTATGATAATAGTTGATGATGGTTGAGTTTAGAACAAATTGGAGTTGTTTAGACTCAAGTCACGGTCGTGCGACTCAAGTCACGGGCGTGAAATAGTGGATGATCTTTTACCCTTGCGTAACAGAGTATTTCACGGGCGTGAAATACAAGTCACGGTCGTGACTTGTGCAGTTTCACTGCACTGACCCCTTTTCGTAAAATGATCATATCTCCTTCGTTACTTGCTTGTTTTGGGCTTGTGACCTATCATTGGAACCGTAAGAGAATAAGCTATCACCTCGACTTAAAATTTCTGCATTTACATATATAGAACTCTAGTTATGACAGTTTGAAGTGGACCCTTGTTTTAGTTAGTTTCCAAACTTGTTGTTTTGAGATAAGATTTATGTTTCCTATTTATTATGTTTCTTAAACTTGGTCTAATGCTTATGTATCATGTATTGATTCATGTTTATCATATATACATTTATATAATGCCATATTCACATGTTTTGTGACGGTTTTTGGTATGTCCAACTTTGAGTCGGTTTTTACAAATGATACGGTTTGAGCACTATTTTGTCTTGTGCTTTTTACTCTCATTCCCTTGGCTACCTTCCCGTTCGTAAGGCTGGAATGTCGGAACGGAGAGGTATCCTACTGCTTAAATGCATGTGTTAGTGGGCATACGACGAAGTTGTTGGGAGTTGAACGCTATGCGTTGTTCGACCCGGCCGTCAAATGTTGTGTACTTGCGAGGTGGTGTTATTTGCATGAAGCGTACCGCTTGTTATGAGGCTTGAGCTCTTTTCCGCCTCTTTCGTGAATTATATCGACCGAATTTGAGGTACTCGGCGTCAATGATTGACCGAGTCTTGGATGGGAAATGTCATCGCTTGTCGAATCGGAAAATGGTTATTCCGAGAGTCTGGCCAGGTTTAGACTAGGAACCGTATTATTATCGTCGTCCTACCAGGAGGAAATTAGTCCACATATACGAAATGTGATCGTGTAT
>JAIUZE010026717.1:0-15396 GCA_022085475.1 Heliosperma pusillum | reverse complement strand
AATAAAACCTTACCTGAAGACAAATCCCGACCCGAGTCCCGCGACGGGTCATCAGTCAAAACGGGGCTGACTAGATCTTAGTTTGACCAAACCCGTTTGGTCAACCCGGCTAGAAACAGAGTCTTTACCAATTAGACTTGAACACAAAAATCATCATATTCATTACATGTTATTTTATTAAAACTTCTAACATGTGAATTATTAAATCATACGAAAACCCGCTTGACTTACATGATATCAAATTAAACTAAAATCTCGTATTATAATTTCTAACATGTGAGAAATAATAATATAATGAAAAGCTTTTAATTAAATAATTTACTTATTAAAATTTCCCACTTGCTAAATATTACAAAACACGATAAAATAACAATACTCAAAAACCGTCACAAGTCCAAGGACTCACGGTTCATGGGTTGAGCCGCTTTTGGTCACCATTTCTAAAAATCGTTTCTTAATATTTCCCGCATGCTTAACATATTTAAAACCCGTCAAAACAACAACAAAACAATCAAGTATCGACACAAACCCAAAGAACCAAAACACGGACCAACCAGACCGGGCTGGACCGGGTCTGAACCGGCCTGAACCGGCCTGGTTTGGCCCGGCTTTCCAGCCACCAAAACAGCCCCCTACGGCCACCACCAACATCAACTCTAAATTATTTCTAACATGTTTTAATTAACAACATCCATATTAAACAACCAATTCATCCATCATGCAAACAAAATCATGATTATGAACAAATCATCAAATATGTCAAGAACACTAAACATGCCAACAATTCATCCAACATAATATAATAACAACTTATCATGTTACTAGTTAAAAATCATAAATAACTATAACATGAACATAAACAAAAGATGAACCAAAAACAAAAGATATGTAACATTAAATTCGTCGAGTAACTCGGAATCGTTACCTTAGCTAGCACAAAATCAAGTAGCACCCAAAATATAAGAACTAAGAAATAAGAAACCCGTCTACTAGTCTTCTTCTAATATATACGAGTCACCAAACTCGTCTTCAAAATCTTCCCCTATAAGAAATGACAATAAAATATTATTAGAATTAAAACTTGATTTTTCCATAATTAAAGTGTTGAAAACGATTTTGTCGGAATTGAAAATAAACCGTACTTGAAGATGGAGAGCGAAGAGGAGATTCTAGAAATATAAGTTAGGACGGATTTGAATAAGAAATGAAGGTTTTATGACGATTTTGCTCAAGAACGACGAAGAACGATGAAGAACGACGAAGAACGATGAAGAACGATTAAAGAAAATATTAATTAGATCTTAAGTTGATTTATTGTAAAATGAAAAGGTAGTTAGTGAGTAAGTGGGGAGAGGAGCCGTGTACATATAGAGGAAATATGGAGTCGGGTTTTGAAATTGTTGTTACGGAATTGACTCGGGTTTAATAATTATATTACGGTAATTGATTAGATATAATTAGATATTAAGTTAATTAAACCAAATATCTAGATATTATGTTATTGTAATCAAAAGAAAGAAAATATCAAGTCCTATGAGAGGAGGAAGGAGCCGTGTGGTATGAGAAGAATCGGGTCTGTTTTTGAAGCGATTTGCGGAGTTTAAGTTGACGGATCGATAAAGTAACAAATATCTTAGATATTTGTATTAGTTTAATCGAAAGAATGAAAATATCTAAAGTGAGTGGAAAAAGATGACATGGGGCGTGTGACTCATGCCAAAGTCGGGTTTCGGGTTTGTTTCGGGATTTAAATTGGCTCGGGAATAGTTAAATGATGTTCGGGATTAAACCGTAAAAGTTATTCTTTAATTCCGAATAAATTAAAAATAATTATATTAAATTATCATAAATTCAAATAAATCTTAATAAAAATAAATCAAATTTATTATTTTTCAAATATAATTTCGGTCTTTAAAATTACGAGGTTTTAAAACTTAAATTTGCTGAAAAGTATCCGTAAAATATTTTACTAGAAAAATTGGGTACTTTTCGGGTTGTTACACCACTTCTATACCTCTTTCTGAAACGATGTGACCTAAAACTACACCTTCGTTCACCATGAAGTGACACTTTTCCCAGTTGAGAACAAGTTTGACTTCTTCACAGCGTTTTAGAACTCTGGATAGATTTGTCAAACAATGATCAAAGGAAATGCCATAGACGCTAAAGTCGTCCATAAATACTTCCATGATAGATTCAACAAAATCAGAGAAGATACTCGTCATGAAACGCTGGAAAGTGGCAGGTGCATTACACAAGCCAAATGGCATTCTGCAATAAGCGAAAGTACCATAGAGACAGGTGAAGGTGGTTTTCTCTTGGTCCTCAGGGTGGATAGGGATTTGGAAAATTCCTTAGTAACCATCTAGATAACAGAAATCATTGTGACAAGCTAACCTCTCTAGCATTTGGTCAATGAAGGGTAGAGGATAGTGATCTTTCCTAGTTGATTGATTCAGCTTTCTATAGTCAATACACATACGCCATCCCGTCCCAATCCTTGTGGGGATGAGCTCATTCTTCTCATTTTTACTACTGTTGTTCCTCCTTTTTTGGGAACAACTTGAACGGGGTTAACCCATTTAGAGTCAGAGATTGCATAGATTATTTTAGCATCTAGCAATTTCATAACTTCAGTTTTAACTACTTCCTGCATGTTGGGATTAAGACGACGTTGACCTTGAACACAAGGTTTTTGGCCTTCTTCTAAATTGATTCTATGCATGCAGAAGTCTGGGCTTATGTCTGTTAAATCTTCGAGTTTGTAACCTATTGCCTTTCTATGCTTTTTCAAGACAGTCAATAGTGAGGTTAATTGATTTTCATCTAGGAGAGCACTCACTATGACTGGGCAATACTCAGATTCATCTAAAAAAGCATATTTTAGATTTGAGGGAAGAGGTTTTAGTTCAGGTTTTTGTACTTCTGCCTTGGCAGGAGTATCAATCAAGCTTATGAACTCTTTAATTTCTTCTGACGGTATCTCTTCTCCGGTCAGGTCCTTTTCCAGCTCACTGATCTCGAAATTGTCATTCTCAAAGATATCCTCCAACCACAAGATTGCCTCTAAAGGATCCTCGATTATTGATGGAAACAAAGATTCATCAACAATGGAGTCGAAAATATCAATAAAGCAGCAAGACTCCTCTAGCATGGGGCTTTTCATTGCACTGTTCAAGTTATAGGTGACTTTATCATCACCTACTTCTAGTGTCAGTTTTCCATTCTTAACATCGATTACTGCTCCGGCAGTGTGTAAAAATGGCCTTCCTAAAATAATAGGGATTTAAGAATCTTTAGCCATATCTAGCACGATGAAATCGACGGGAATGAAAAACTTTCCTACTTTGACAGGCACATCTTCTAAAACTCCCATAGGTCGTTTTAAAGAACGGTTTGCCATTTGCAGAGTGATACTGGTGCATTTGAGAATTCCCATACTCAACTTTATACATATGGAATAGGGCATGACGCTTACACTGGCACCTAGATCGCATAGAGCTTTATCGATTGTGTAGGTGCCTATAGTGCAAGGTATAGAGAAACTACCGGGATCTTTAACTTAGGAGGGGACTTATTTTGCAACAAAGCACTGCACTCAGCTGTGAATGCTATGATTTCAACATCATCTAAAGTCCTCTTCTTAGTTAAGATATCCTTCATGAATTTTGTGTAAGAAGGGATTTAAGTGATTAACTCAGTGAAGGGAACCGTTACCTGGAGGTTTTTGACCACTTCCATGAATTTGCTAATCTGGGTTTCCTTATTATTTCTCCTCAAGCGTTGGGGAAATGGAACTTGGATTTTGATGGGTTCCTTCACAGGTTCATCCTTCTTTTCTTTGTTTTCCGCTTCCTTAGCGGTGGATGGTTGGGAATCTTTTTGGCTCTCTATTGGTGTTGGCTCAACCATTGTTTCCTTGGGTTGCTGGGGTTCCTTATAAGTGGTACTACTCCTAAGGGTGATAGCATTAGCGGTGTCCCTCGGTTGCTCACCATAAGGTGGGAGTTGGCCTTGTTTCCTTTGGGTATTAGAGGCAGCCAATTGGGCCAATTGAGTTTCAAGCATCTTGATGGTAGCACTTTGAGCTTGATCACTCTTTTGAAGTTGAGCAAACATTGAATCTTATTTTTGAACAACTTGGAGAAGCATGGATTCAATTTTGGTCAGGCTTGAGTCATTAGGTTGGCTTTCATTTTGGGGTGGTTGGTGTTGAGGTTGGTGTTGGTGTTGGTAAGGTTGATTCAAGTTAGGTTGAAATGGAGGTCTCTCGTTTTGAAAACCAGATGGATTATAGGGCTTCTGTTGATGTGGTATGAATGGTTGTTGAATCTGATGGTGGGGATTCTGAATGTTTGTGCTTTTGTAGGACAAAAGAGGATGGTTCTTTGTGTTCTCATTATAGAAGTTTGAGAAAGCATTGCCCTGCCTGTATGCTTGGTAGGCATTGACTTGCTTTAGCGAACTCCTACATTCTTGAAAGTTGTGTCCTCCAACCCCACATGTCTCACATATCACTACGTGGTTAGTGACGTTAACATGTTGCTTGGATTGGGAAGAGATTCCTACTTGTTGCTACAGAAGGGCTAATTGAGCTTCTAGGAGTGCTACTTTGCTTGAATCTTCCTGCTTGGTTTTGAGTGGCATAACACGTGAGTTGCTATACTGAGAGTCGTGAATTGCTATAGACTCGATAGTTCCACTAGCTATTTCTACATCGATCTGATCGAAACGACCATTGTTAGCGGAGTCGAGGATACGACGCGATTCGCCACAACAACCGTTGTAGAAGGTGATAGCTAAGAACCATGAATCTAGGCCATGATGAGGGCATTCTCTTTGTAATTCTTTGTACCTTTCCCATGCCTCATAAAGGCTTTCATCGCCTCTCTGACGGAATCCAGTGATTTGACTTCGTAAGAGTGCGGTTCGTTCTGGTGGGAAGTACTTTTGATAGAAAGCAAGGGCTAGACTATCCCAGTCGGCTATTCCTAAGGCAACTCGGTCAAGGCTATTGATCCAAAGTTTAGCCTTTCCTGTTAAAGAGAAGGGAAAGAGCATTTCCCTAATCTGCTCTTGGGATACTCCAGTTTGTCTAATTGTGGAGCAATAGTCACAGAAGTTTTGAATATGAAGGTTGGGATCTTCTGTGGCACTGCCACCAAATTGACTTCTTTCTATTAAACTGATGAAGCCAGGTTTGATTTCAAAGTTTCGGGCTGTGATTTGGGGTGTAGCAATACCCCTTGGAAGTGTATCTGCAGTTGGTTTGGAATGGTCTGAAAGTCGAACCATTTTCTTTTGTGAAGATGAAGATGGAGTGTTGTTTGAAATTTGATTGGTTTTTGTGAATGGAGATGAGAATGGATCTTCTTTTCCTTCAAGATTAGATAAAATATCCGAGTAACTCTCACGAATACGGTCGTTTCTAGATCGGGGTCTAAAGAGAAGCTTTTGAGATTTCGTTGAATAACTTTAATCTCCTACGCAGAGTCCTTTCTAGATCAGGGTCTAAAGAGATAGGGGTCCCTAGTCTAGAAGATCTGGGCATAAGGTTGAAAAGCTAAGATGAAAAATCAAGAGAGGTCTAAAGGAATTTGGATTCCTATAGACTAGATAAAACTAATTGCAATAAAAATCACAAGAAAAAGGAAAACTAAACCGTGCTCCCCGGCAACGGCGCCAAAATTTGATCGGGCCTGTCGCAAGCCCTGGTCAAAGATAATTACCCAGACAAGGCTAATAACAAATTAACGTAATTAGGGAAGTAGGGGTCGATCCTCAGGGAGATGGTGTTTCTTATAGAATAAGAAATGTCTTGCAATTGGGTCTTTTTTAACGAGTATCTAGGTTTTGGGGTTTTGATTTCTAAACTAATAAAAAGCATAAATGAAAACAAAATAAAAGAAAATCAAAACGAAAACAATAAAGTAGGTGATGAATTAACAATGATAAAAAGAATCTAGGGAAGTAGGTTCACACATGTAGATTAACATATTGATGAAATTGGATTTAGAACATGCAAGTAATTCATTGTGAGTTCGTAAGAATGATGTGTTCATTACAATCATAGATTAGATGGTCTAGCAGGCTTTTAGGCAATTTACTAGGTCTAATCTACCATGTCATGCTTTGTCTATTCAATTCACGTATTTCTACCTTGGAAAAGAATTCCATTTTAGTCAATGATTTTGATCAGGAATCGTTTAACTATTGTTATAGTCCAAACATGCATAGACACAATGTTTTAAAGGCACAATTTCTTTTATCCAATTATCATCTCTTAATCAACCTACATGGCTACCCTACACCTTAGAAAAACGACTACTCACTCATGGTAATGTTTAAATCTAAGATGATGTTAATAATAGAAACTAGGATAGACATGTTTATTTGGTTTTGACAATATTTTAGGACTCTCGAAGTGGCGATAATAACGACGCTAAATTGACGATCTAGGGAAATGAAATGATTACAACGGTATTGAAATTGAATCTAAAATAACATGTACAAATAGCAATCAAATAAGAAACATAAAGACTTTAAACAAAAGATAAAATAGGAATACCTAGATGACGATCAACAACGACAATGATGAAATGTGAACAACCACAATAGAAATTCCTTGCATAGAATAGTCGATCCACGAATTACAATACTTATATGTAGTGAAGTAGATTAAAAAGATGGAATTCTTATTAATCTAGGCTAAGGATTTGATGTAGAAAAGACCGAAATGAACTAAGAAACTAAGGACAAAAAGGAAGAAGAAAATGATCTAGACAAGAGAAGAGAGGCTAGGTTTCTCTCCTCTTAATCTAGGGTTTCTAATGTAAAGAGAAGTGTAGAGAATTGTATCTAATTGTGTGTTGAGAAGTGTGGCTGAGGCTCTCATTATATAGCAGTAGGTTTTGTGGGGAAGGGGTCATGCATTCATCACATAGGACAAAAAGGAGGCAGTTGAAGCAAAAGCTCAGATCAGCAAACATACCCGATCGGGTACACTAATTACCCGATCGAGTATGTAGTGATCTTGGTCCATTGACTTTCGTTTCATCTCCCCTTGCATATGACTTGATTTTCATTATCCCCCTTGACCTCTTGAGTCGGGTTTGTTGATAGGGTTTGATGTAAAACGATGAATTCTTCGCCTAACTGATCGATCTTCTGACAACTGCGAATTCGTCTTTGCTTCTTCTTTCTTTTGAATCAATGAACCTTCTTCAAATGCCTTTAACTTGGTCAAGCTTGCTTCTTCAAATCGTCGGGTTCTAGGCAAATGCTCAGGAATATAGAAAAAGGGCGTAGAAACATCAATTTCCCTACAAAACAGGTTAGAACATAGGAATTCGCCTAGAAGACGATATTAGCTCATAAAATGGCTTAACAAGGTACAAATGACATACAAAACTGAGCTAAATTGGGGGTTAAAATCATGCAAATATTCACTTATCACGTCCAATACCACAAAGCTTAACCTAGCAACAAAACCAATTATAAACTACCACCGTAACACCTCACATTCCCTTACCAACATGAAAACAAACCGCAGAACTATTACACTTGAAACTACCTCCACACTCAATTATGACATCTTTCAAATAATACTCCAACCTTCGCATAACTTCCTCAAATCAACCATAACAAGTCCTCCTCCATTAATCCCTCTCTCACGCAAACCGACTCACAAGGTAATAAGACTAATATCTCAAGGTAGCTACCAATAACCACAATAAGCTCTCACATTTCCTTTTGAGACTTAATATCTCCCATTCTTTCTTTAGTCCTACATCCTCATAAAAGGTTCCACTAACGACTAACAACTTTAACTGAATATTCATTCATAATTTCTCATTTAAATATCTTGTCTCCCCATTACATCAACCCAACAGTTCAGACTGCCAAATTGAACAATAATGGTATTCTAACAATAATACACCACCAAATACTCATACATCTCACATAAGCCACTACCTAGAGTACTTCCAACAGTCACAATTCCTCCACCTAACTTTCCAGAACATTCTCTTCGATTACTAACTGACAATTTCCAACAAAATATTATATGTCAAAATAAATATATAATATTATTTTCTTACAAAATCATTTATCAATCCATTCGAAAATATTAATAATTTTCTTACTCTTTCTTACTAACTATGTCCTTTGCATCTCTAACACTTACCTCAAAATATGATCCTCCAAATATTCCTCTTCTACTTGATTCTTTCAAACTCATAATTCCCAATATAAATCATTTCATGAATTTATAAATATCATTCAATTTACGCTATTCTATTGCTTCCATTATTCCTTTAAGTTACCAATTCGCTATTTATACTACTTCCAATTCACACCAATTACAATTACTCATCATCCCAATGATTCACTTTCACTATCTCGTCCTCCCATAACGTGTCTACCTTCTTATTACCTCAAGATTCCAACCTCGACAACAGGTCGCTATAATCTTCCAATCATACGCATAAAATATTACCCTTATCACACTACATTCCTTCATTTGCTATTAATATGCCCAGACAACAACAAAACTCATCATTTATTACTACAATCCATCATTACCATACCTCAGAACGATGCTTACCTCATATTATAATTTCCATAATATTTCATTTCCACAATTGTTTCTTAGTTATCCGGCTTTCCATCAAAACAATATCCAAGTCTTTTTTACACATCAAACGGACTAGGCTCTCTAGGTACCAACATCATTACATTCATATCTCTCTTCTAAATCAACTCAACTCAAAACATTTCCATTTTTCTTAAACACATTTCCCTTTATAACCATTCATATCTCTCTTCTAAATTTTCAATTGATACTTTCCCTTTCTCACATTATCATTTGATCATATAAACATGCAAGCCTCTACACATTACTCCACTCACGACATCATTACACTACCACATAACACAAAACCAGCTCCTTCCCCTCACGAGGTTCAAGAATCTACGCATCCCAATCACATCTAACCACACACATTTCTCACAAAACAACACAACCATTGGGAAGATTATTCCTTTATAGAATTCGCAAACTCACTCTCCAAGACGACACTTCTTTACATGTATGCAAAATATGAAACAACTTAGTACACACAACAATACATGGACAAAACAATTCCACAATTCACCCGCTGTGGTGAAGCCACTCGGTTGAATACAACACACTCGATCGAATTCTAGACACTAGGTCGAGTACATTATGTACACGGTCGAGTACGACACACTCTACCGAGTACATACATTAATCGGTTGATTACATGCCCCTGTAACCATCCAGACGCAAATATTTTAAGACACTCGGTCGAGCACCCTGCACTCGGTCGAGTGCCTAGTGCACTTGACCGAGTGCGACGGATTTCCAAGCACTCACCAATTTTTGTAAAAAGAGCATATCTCCCTCAATTCTAAGTCGATTTTGGCTCATGGCGTACCGTTAGAACCATAATAGGACAAGCTATCCCATACATCTGGAATTACATCAATATCATTTCTAGAACTCAAGTTATACTAGTTTAAAGACATACCTTACAAAATCAAACTTCATATCGATCAAATTTTTGTTACCAAACAAATTTACCATTATTCAACATAACTCATATCACATATAAGACCATAGTTCACAACCATTTACATGTTCTTATCATCTCCACATATCAATATCAATTAAGTCAAAATAGATCAATTCAGACATGTCATTTATTCCTCATAACATTGTTATCTTATAGTATCATGTCATGAGATTGTGGCGCTTGCAAAAGGAAGGGCGAAACAAAGTTCGCTAAGGTTAGGGCAATTTCCTAGGATGAGTCCTTTTTCCTTCTCGCGAACGTGCTGTGGAACAATTAAGAGATTCCTTAGAAGAAATATGGGGCTTTGGATGTTGTCGTGACCGCTTAAGCTTGGTTTATTTTGTAAGAAAATAAAAAGAAGGTTTCGAAAGTTCATTGATTAGGACACCTTCGGTGCATAGCGTCCCCAGACTTCCCATGGTAACCAAGTAAGAGTTATAGAGGCAAGAGTGCGATTCCGGGACGTCTCCCGAATCCTTGCGGTAGCTCCCTATGACTCTTACCCGGGTTCATTTTATTAGACACTCCTAGTTCATTGGTTTTAGGTTCCAAAATCGATCTCTCTTATACCACTTTGTAACACCCCCATATTCTAAAGAGCCTTACAAGACCTCTCTAGCACATGGGACTGCTACCATTTTGGTTGCCCGAGGTAGTACATATCAAAACAAACCATAAAAAAACAATAATTCATTTAATAAATAGTTTAACTCAATTACATGACCTCAAAACAGACAGCATACCGTCTGACTAAATCCAAAGTTAACAATATTAAAGTAATATAAAATAACTACTCAATGTATATGAATTGAAGACTGATAAGCGGAAGCTAGACATGACATGGTGATCCCATCCTTATCCCAACGCAGCACTATAGATTCCCTGTGATCACATGCTCACCATCCCCCAATGGATCATAGAAGTTTTGTAAAACGCGAAGGGGTCAGTATTCGCATATATCGACCAACGTACAAGATAAGCACAAGTGAAATAAATCGGAGGGTCACCAAGCGGTTACCTCAGTAGACTCAGGTTACCAGCCTGTTCTACAAATCCACCTATTGACACTGGACCGCAGCCCCAGGTGTCGAACGTCCATTTCACCTTAACGAGATAAAACCAGAACATTAATGTGCACATCCCCCACGTGGCGGGATAACCACAAGTGCGAACTTAGGGCGTGGCCTGTCTCTCAATAGGATTACCAAACCATAGTAACCATAGTAACATCGACAACAACTCTCCAATCTCTATCATGTTACAACAGTGACCAACACATCAATCACATAAAAATATTACATAGTCTCATCACATCAATTAGAAATGTCAAACAGAGTAAGGAAACCCTACTTTTTCGCAAATCCGCACCAAATCACAATCATTATATCAACAGTCTTCTTTTATGAATTCCTTCCCCTAAACATGCAATTAAAATAATCAACACTAACCCTTGTTTCCCCTTTCCCGCAAATCGATTAGGGTTTATAACAAATACAATACAATCAATCATAATCAAGGATACTTACTCAAGCAATCAATCAATGTAGAAAAAAGGTTGGATTAGGCGCGAGATGATGAAAGGTTTCTTGAGGAATTAGAGAGGATTTGAGAAATAGGGTTTTGTAATTAAGAAACGTAAAACTGAATAATGAAAATGACTCCTCTTATTAACCTTTAATCATCCATTCAACTTGTCCCTGAAATTCGTCGTACTCGGTCGAGTACCACATGTATTCGGTCGAGTACGACTTAATCGGTCGAGTGCCGATATCACAGGACCGAGTACACGAGATCAAAATACCACCAAAGGCATCAGCCAAATCCACTCGGTCGAGTGCCCTCTACATGGCCGAGTACTGTATGTACTCGGTCTAGTAAGCCCTACTCGGCCGAGGACCCTATACAAAGAAATACGAAGTACTACACTAGAGACCATAGGGAGGAGGATTATGCCTCCAAAAGCGATGGTATCGGAGATCCTTCCGGTCCTTCATGAACTTTGGTATGTTTTCTTTCCCATTTCCATGTCTTACCTTTTGTTGTTCCTCACACCGAGAACAATGTGAAGATCAACCGTGGGGGACGGAATTCCATTTGTACATATTATATTTGAATTCAAAATAATAATAATAATAATAATAATAATAATAATAATAATAATAATAATAATAATAATAATAATAATAATAATAATAATAATAATAATAATAATAATATTTTTTCTCTTTTTGGTGGTTGGTGGGGCTGCTGTTTCACGTCGGTGGGGTTGCTTCTCCGGTGGTGTTGCTCCGGTGGTATCTTCGGTGGTGTGGGTCAGGTGGTGCGCTGTGTATGTGCTGCCGCATGATTCCGTCATGTCTCTGCCGTGCCCTAGCCTTGCATGGGAAACTTTAGGGTTTCTATTTTAATATTAGGTTATATTTTCCTTTTCTGTATCATGCCTGTTTTAGTACGTTTTCATTGTCCTTTTTCGAGTATTCATGGGTGTCCGGATGGTCGTGGTAATGGCCTTACTAAGGCCGCGTGGCGGAAGCATTTTCAGGACCGTCATTGTCATGATGATGCTATGGGGCTTACACGTCAAACTCTTTCTGATAGTCTGACTGTTTTCTCTAATGCCGAGATTACTTTGAAGCGGATGGGCCTTTGGTTGTGTGGGGAGTGCTTTAAAACCCATACCTTTCGCTCTAGGTGTCGGTATAGTCGGGGTGATATTGTTGCGCCCCCGGATTGTGGGGATGGCATCGTTAGCTTCATTATCCATGGTATCCCGCGCCCTCCGGCTCCGTCTCCGTCTCCCTCGGGTCTTTCTTCTGATGATAGGGTTGAGTTTGTTCAGTGGTCGTTATCTTCCCTAGATCGTTTATTTTCTTTGGGCCTTCGCACAGTGAAATCTATCCCTCCTAAGTGTCGTCTTGGGTTTGCTTGGGTTTTAAAGGGGGTCTTGGATGATGTGGTTGACTCTCCTAGTGACCTATCCTGCTGGGTTCGTATGCTTGTGTTGCCTCTTTGTTTGCTTAAGACCTTCGCTCCTAGAAGTAATCTTGAGTGTAGGACTGCTGTTAGGCGACAGCGTCAGGAGGAGAGTATTACCAGGGCTATTCTTACTTGGGGGGTGCCTGGAGGGGGCTTGCTGCTTTTGCAGGAGTGTTTGGCTGAGGTTCCTCCTTCGTTTCAGGTTGAGGAGGATCTGGATTTGAGTGAGCTTAACCTCCGCCAATGTCGGCGGAAGATTTGTGATGGCCACTATTCTGCTGCTGTTAGGGTGCTTTCTTCCTCTGGCGTCGCCCCCTACTCTGATGCCACTCTTGGGGCTTTCCGAGAGAAGCACCCGGTCGCCTCATCTCCTTCCTTGCCCCCTTTGTCTGTGGATCATCCCTCTCTTATTGCCTCTTCGGCTGTGGTTTTGGATATGATTCGTAGTTTCCCCCGAGGCACTTCTTGTGGGAGGGATGGGTTCCGTGCCCAACACCTTATGGACTGCTTGAGTGGCGCTGCTGTGGCTATATCTGATGATCTGATGGCTTCTATTACTAGGGTGGTCAATCTTTTTCTAGAGGGCAGATGCCCACTAGCTCTTGGTGAGTACATTGCTAGCGCTCCGCTCACGCCGCTTGTTAAACCTGGTGGTGGTGTTCGTCCTATTGCTGTTGGCACTATCTGGAGGCGTCTTGTTTCTAAGGTAGGTGCTAGTTTGGTTGGTCCTTCTTTGTATTCTTATTTTTCTGGTCTTCAGTTTGGGGTTGGGGTGTCCGGTGGAGGAGAGGCTGTCTTGCATGCCTTGAATCGGTTCATCGAGGCTCGTGGTGGGGATGTGGGGCTTTCTATGTTGCTGGTTGATTTTCAGAATGCTTTCAACCTTGTTGATCGTGGTACCATGCTTCTGGAAGTTCGCCGTCGTTGCCCGATTCTTTCCCGTTGGGTGGAGTTCTGTTACTCTCGTCCTGCCCGTCTTTTTTATGGGGAACATTGTATGTGGTCTTGTCAGGGAGTCCAGTAGGGTGATCCTTTGGGCCCCTTGCTTTTCGCTTTGGTGTTGCATCCCTTGGTATGCAAGATACGGGACTCTTTTGATTTGAGTTTGCAGGCTTGGTACTTGGATGATGGCACCATTGTTGGGGATACTTTGGTGGTGGGGAAGGTGTTGGATTTGATTATGGCAGATGGTCCTCAGTTTGGTCTCCATCTTAATGTCGCTAAGACTGAGGTTTTTTGGCCTACTGAGGATCCCCGGAGTCGCTTTCCTGGTGTTTTCCCTCCTTCTATTGCCCGGCCTTTGCGTGGTGTCTCTGTTTTAGGTGGGCCTGTCAGTACTTGCTCTAGTTTTGGCAGTGAGCTTGTAGCGAAGAGAGTGACTAAGACCATCGAGCTTATGGATTTAGTTGCTAGGATTGAGGACCCGCAATGTGAGTTGCTTCTACTTCGAGCTTGTACTGGTATTTCTAAGCTCTACTTTACCCTCCGTACATGTTCGCCGAGAGTCTTTGGGTCTGTTCATCTTCGTTTTGATGCAGCACTTCGTTCTAGCTTGGAACGCATTGTCACCGCGTCTGGGCCAGGTTTTGGGGATTGGCAGTGGCGCCTTGCCACTTTCCCTTTTCATCTTGGTGGTCTAGGTGTTTATGCTGCCGGGGATGTTTTGTACTATGCTTTTTTGGCGTCCCGTTTGCAGTCTGCCGCTTTGCAAGCTCAGTTACTACGGCCTTCTGGTATTGTGGACGCTGGTCCTACTTTTGAGTATGCCTTGCTGGTGTTCTCGGAGACTACAGGTTCTACTTTATTACGTGATCCTAGTGAAATCGCTGCCCCTAAACTTATGAAAAAATTGGCAGATATATATTTTGCGAGGATTGCTGCCACTGCAGAATCTGTTTACTCTTTGACACCACGTCAGCTTGCATTGTGGAAGTCCCAGCTTGGTGCCCTCTCCTCTGATTGGTTACGTGCGGTTCCTATCTCTGGGTTGGGTCAGACTATGAACGGGAGGACTTACCGTTCTGTGCTAGGATATTGTCTGGGTATTCCTTTGTTCGTGGTATCTAGGCCTTGTTCTGCTTGCTCTCGGGTTTTTACTGATGATATTTACGGGGACCACGCTGTTTCCTGTACTGGCACTGTGGGTGTTAAGCATCGGCACAACCTCGTCCGTGACACTTTATTCGACATCTGCTATAGGTCTTGTATTTCTACGGGTAAGGAGGTGGATATCGGTTTAGTTGACGGACAGGGCGGCTCTCTTCGTCCTGCGGATTTGCTGCTCTATTCTTGGGACAGAGGACGTGACGTGTGTGTTTATTTGACTGGGTCCACTCCCTTGACACAGACTGGGATGACCGATTTTGTGCCGGGACGGGTTGTTACTGATGCTGCGTAGCGCAAGTGTGCTAAGTATAGGGAGTTGTGCGGGGCTGCTGGTTACGGTTTCCTACCCTTCTCTTTCTCTTCGCTTGGGGAGTTGGGTTCGGATACTGTTGACTTGCTGAAGCGGATCCAGAAATTCTCCGTATCTCAGGATGCTGGGGCTCGGGTGGCCGCTTATAACTTTACCAGACTTAGTTTTTATATAGCTAAGGGGGTGGGGGCCCAGATTGTCTCTCGGCTCCCCACCAACTTCTTGTAAACTTTACATTTTATTTTAATGAAAGCTGCGCGCATCTTATAATAATAATAATAATAATAATAATAATAATAATAATAATAATAATAATAATAATAATAATAATAATAATAATAATAAATAATAATAATAATAATAATAATAATAATAATAATAATAATAATAATAATAATAATAATAATA
>JAIUZE010026716.1:0-28468 GCA_022085475.1 Heliosperma pusillum | reverse complement strand
CTTTCTGATTGTTTGAGGAATCATCTGCCTCATCATGTTGATGGTGACAGATTTAGTGGGTCTCCAAAGGATATTATTGTGGCTGATTCTTATAAAGGGTATGACGGGTTGGACATTTCAGGCAAGGATGATGACAATCAGGCAACCTCTTCCCTTAAGGTTGATGATGAGGACATCAGTTTCAAAGAAAAACGGGTTCGTGAACAATGGGACTTCATGTGTACGATGTTACATGTCTTAAAAAAACAGAAGGGGCCTTACTCTTTGAGGCAGTATTACTAGTGTCATGGTGTTTGGTATGGATATCATTACTCACGTCTTAATTTAGTATTAATATTGTTGTTTATGCTGACGTTTTACTACTGTGATTTTGTTGTTGTTGTTGTTGTTGGTGTTGGTGTCGGTGTTGGTGTTGGTGTTGGTGTTGGTGTTGGCGGTGCTCTCATGGTCATTCTGATTGTTTGAGGATGTTAATTGTTGTTGGTTCTGTCCCTGATAACTATGATATGATAAGTTTGATCTGATGGTTATTCTAAATTGGTTATTGGTGGTCTAATATAGTGGCCTTGCTTTTGTGTGTTATCTCGATGATGCTTTGGTTGAGAGATGTCGGATATTAATGATGCTACTCCAATAAGACGGCCTGATGAAGTTTCGGCTAAGGGTCGTCTTTTGGTGCCACTCCAACATAAGTATATAGATGGAGGCTCAAAATAACATGTTTTGAATGCCACCCTACGCTTATGTTGATAGATGGAGGCACCAAAACAACTCAATGATGAGGAGTATTTCTCCTGAGAGTTGTTAGGATGCTGCTTACAATGATGATTTTCTAATCATTTCATGCCTATGATGTAAACATAAACATAACATTCATTTCAACCACCAAGTCTTAACTACTATACATAATATTCATTACATTCTTAGATGTAAACATAAACATAACAATAATACCAACGACAAAGTCTTAATTAGCACACATTGCATTAGTTATATGTTTAGGATGTAAACATTTCAGCAAAAAGAAGTGACTATGTTTACCTCATAAACATGACCAACAAAACGATTTCCAAAAACTTATTGAAGTGCTGCTATTATGAAAATGAAAACCATATCAGACTTAAACTGATATTCGTCAAAGTTTCAATCCTCTAAGTTGTAAGCCAACTGATGAAGCAGTGTTTGAATTTCTGCTTGAAACCCATGTTCCACTAAGTAAGTAACACCTTCTTTCACCAAATTTTCATCAACCATTAAGTTGATTGGAAGTCTTCCTTGTCTTTGTAGTACCCCTTTTTTCATGTGTGGAATTTGAAAATTGTTATGACCTTTGCACTTAAAGATTTCTGTCATAACACATTGCAAAGTTAGAAAGTTATCGTTCAATTTACTTGGAAGATGTACCTTAAAAGCATTCTCCACCGACGCCACTAACTCATCTATGTTGCTTGATGGGTCTTCATTCTGCAAAGACTGTATAGCCCTAAAAAAACCCAGATCGTTAATATTCAAGTCAGGACTATTTGGTGGTTGAAATACTAGTTGAATGTTAAAGCCGTCTGAGTCTGCAGCAGCTCTAAAATCTGGGTCTTCATTTTTTATGTGTGGCCTAGCATTGTCTTGTTGAATTGTTATGGTTTTGCTTGCATTCGTAGGCCACTTTTCTTTGATTGCTGGTATGATCTTGTTTATAAGACAAGATTTAGTGACCTCTTTCGTCACAGATTCTATCGATTTTGTGACGATAACCCCCGCTGCCCTGTGCTTGCTGTTTCTTTGTGCTGGCACCTGCTCAGTGAAAGGGAAAATCCCTATTTTTCCATCGAAAATGACTTCACCGTCACTGCCAAGTATTGGCCTGCATACGGCGCACATGAACATTACCTTGGTAATGAACCTCTTTGATTGAGTAGATCGGTATGGTTCTTCTTCCTCCGCTAATACATAATACGTGTCGGAAGTGTTTGTAAGATAAAACCACTTCTCGTCGATGTGAACATGATTTGACATGTCTTTAAACTTGAAGTTTAAATCATTGTCGTCTAGAAATATTGCATTAAGTGAAAATATAAGGCGTCGAAATTTGTTGGCCTCTGTTAATGATGGATGTAATGCATTTGTGTGCTTCTTGATTTCACCTGCTTTAACCCATCTTTGCACCGTACCATAACCGACATTTAAATGTTTTGCGAGTTTTACCATGGTTCCCCTCTTCTTTTTGGGAAGTGCTTTTATCGCTTCTTTGTCTATTATGACTCTTGGTCTGTTTGCGTTTCCCATTTTATGTGATGGTAAGTGGATAGGCTCACCCAAAGTCATCTTCATCTTTGCTCGTCCCTACCATTTCCATAATGTTTTTCGGGTCACACCCCATCTGCTTGCTGCTTCGCTGATGATACCATGGCCAGGCTCACCATTACTCGAGTTTGCAAGAATAAAATGTGCAATCCCGTCCTTTTGATTTGTCGTTAGGCATCCCTTTCCCATATTTTTAAGCAGTTATTAATGGAAAGAAGAATTTAATGTTGCAGTTATGAGATCATTTATGGAGGAATTGAAGCATTTATGGAGGAATCATTTTCCATGAAAGGAGAATAAGATAAGAGAGTATTAAATGTAGTGAGGAAATTTAATGTAACAGGGAGTATTTATTGTATTTAGACTACCTTGGAAGTTGTAATTAATTTGGAGGGAAGTTTAAATTTAGCCTCCAAAATTTCACTTTGGCTATGTAACTCTTAATGTAGTTTGAAATTTTCACTTAAGGGGATCCCACGTGTAAATTTAAGAAATTGTGTAAAATTTCAAAACTTTCCCACTTTTTTGGTGGGAATCATTAATGTTAATGAGGTTTATGAGCTTTATTTAATTGTAGATTACTAATACTAAGTAAAGTACCAAAAATACCCCCACAAAAGTCTAAAAAGTAGCTTCTCCTTAAAACTTGTGCCCGGGCCCACGGGTACGTTCGTTTGGATAGGAGGGAGTATTATAAGATGTAATTTGGGCTGTTCGGGAGGTCGTATTGGGCTGCGTTTCAGTTTCTCACGATTTTTGTACCATATGTCCTAGGTCGTGGTAGAACTTACCATGTTCGATTAAACCATTAGATAACACGTATTTATCCATTTTCTCGATAAACCGAGATACCCCCGAAAAACGTTTATCGCATACCGACACCCTCAAATCTTCTCCGTTTATGCTCAAAATTTGTTTGGAAGCTTTACATGAGAAAATAAAATATTTTTGTGATTTACAGTCATTTCAGACCCGGTTCCGCAAAATACCGAAAACCGTGTATTATAGGCTGCAATTTGGGTCGTTCGGGAGGTCGTACTAGGTCATGTTTCATTTTCTAATGACTTTTGTACCACGTATCCTGGGTCGTGTTAGCAGTTAACCTGTTCGATTAAACCAACAGATAACAAGTATTTATCCATTTTCACGATAAACAAAGGTACCTCCGTAAAACGTTTATCGGTTACCGACACCATCAAATCTCCTCCGTTTATGCTCAATTTTGCGTGGGAGCTTTATCTGAGCTATAAAATGTTTGTGTGATTTACTGCCATTTCTGACCCGTGTCCACAAAATACCGAAAACCGTGTATTATATATAGGCTGTAATTTGGGCCGTTCGGGAGGTCGTAATGAGATGCGTTTCAGTTTCTCACGATTTTTGTACCACGTGTCTTGGGCCGTGGTAGAAGTTACCATGTTCGATTAAACCATCAGATAACACGTATTTATCCATTTTCTCGATAAACCGAGTTACCTCAGAAAAACGTTTATCGCATACCGACACCATCAAATCTCCTCCGTTTATGCTAAAAATTTGTGTGGGAGATTTATCTGAGCCAATAAAATTTTTGTGTGATTTACTGCCATTTCTGACCCCGAGAACACAAAATACCGAAAATCGTGTATTATATAGGCTGTAATTTGGGCCGTTTGGGAAATCGTATTGGGCAGCACTTCAGTTTCTCACGATTTTTGTACCACGTGTCTTGGGCCGTGGTAGAAGTTATCATGTTCGATTAAACCATCAGATAACACGTATTTATCCATTTTCTCGTTAAACCGAGTTACCCCCGAAAAACGCTTATCGCATACCGACACCCTCAAATCTCCTCTGTTTATGCTCAGAATTTGCGTGGGAGCTGGATCTGAGCTAATTAATGTTTGTGTGATTTAATGCCATTTCTGACCCGGGGGCACAAAATACTGAAAACCGTGTATTATTTATAGGTTGTAATTTGGGCCGTTCGGGAGGTCGTACTAGGTTGGGTTTCAGTTTCTCTCGATTTTTGTACCACTTGTCCTGGGACGTGGTAGAAGTTACCATGTTCGATTAAACCATCAAATAACACGTATTTATCCGTTTTCTCGATAAACCGAGTTACCCTCGAAAAATGTTTATCGCATACGAACACCCTCAAATCTCCTCCGTTTATGCTCAAAAATTGCATGGGAGCTTTATCTGAGCCAATAAAATGTCTGTGTGATTTAATGCCATTTCTAACCCAGGGCCACAAAATACCGAAAATCGTGTATTATAGGCTGTAATTTGGGCCGTTCGAGAGGTCGTACTGGGCTGCGTTTCAGTTTCTCATTATTTTTGAACCACGTGTCCTGGGGCGTGTTAGAAGTTACCATGTTCGATTAAACCATCAGATAACACGTACTTATCCATTTTCTTGATAAACCGAGTTACCCCCGAAAAACGTTTATCGCATACGAAAACCCTCAAATCTCCTCCGTTTATGCTCAAAATTTGCGTGTGACCTTAATCTGAGCTAATAAAATGTATGTGTGATTTACCGCCATTTCTGATCCGGGGCCACAAAATACTGAACACCGTGTATTATAGGCTGTAATTAGGGCCGTTCGGGAGGTCGTACTAGGTTCCGTTTCAGTTTCTCACGATTTTTGTACCACGTGTTCTGGGACGTGGTAGAATTTACCATGTTCAATTTAACCATCAGATAACACGTATTTATCCATTTTCTCGATAAATCGAGTTACCCCAGAAAAACGTTTATCGCATACGGACATCCTCAAATCTCCTCCGTTTATGCTCAAAACTTGCGTGGGAGCTTTATCTGAGCCAATAAAATGTTTGTGTGATTTACTGCCATTTTAGACCAAGGGCCAAAAAATACCGAAAATCGTGTATTATAGCCTTATAGGCTGTAGTTTGGGCCGTTCGGGAGGTCGTACTGGGCTGCGTTTCAGTTTCTCATGATTTTTTAACCACGTGTCCTGGGCCGTGGTAGAAGTTACCATGTTCGATTAAACCATCAGATAACACGTAATTATCCATTTTCTCGATAAACCGAGTTACCCCCAAAAAACGTTTATCGCATACGGACACCTTCAAATCTCCTCCGTTTATACTCAAAATTTGCATGGGAGATTTATCTGAGCTAATGAAATGTTTGTGTGATTTACTGCCATTTCTGACCCGGGGCCACAAAATACTGAAAATCGTGTATTATAGGCTGTAATTTGGGCCGTTCGGGAGGACGTACTAGGCTGCGTTTCAGTTTTTCACGATTTTTGTACCACGTGTCCTGGGACGTAGTTGAAGTTACTATGTTCGATTAAACCATCAGATAACACGTATTTATCCATTTTCTCGAAAAACCGAGTTACCCACGAAAAACGTTTATCGCATACGGACACCCTCAAATCTCCCCCGTTTATTCTCAAACTTTGCGTGGGAGCTTTATCTGAGCTAATAAATTGTTTGTGTGATTGACTGCCATTTCTGACACGAGGCCACAAAAAACTGAAAACCGTGTATTATAGGCTGTAATTTGGGCCGTTCCGGAGGTCATTCTAGGCAGCGTTTCAGTTTCTCACGATTTTTTACCTCGTGTCCTGGGACGTGGTAGAAGTTATCATGTTCGATTAAACCATCAGATAACACGTATTTATCCATTTTCTCGTTAAACCGAGTTACCCCCGAAAAACGCTTATCGCATACCGACACCCTCAAATCTCCTCTGTTTATGCTCAGAATTTGCGTGGGAGCTGGATCTGAGCTAATTAATGTTTGTGTGATTTACTGCCATTTCTGACCCAGGGCCACAAAATACCGAAAACCGTGTATTATTTATTGGTTGTAATTTGGGCCGTTCGGGAGGTCGTACTAGGTTGGGTTTCAGTTTCTCTCTATTTTTGTACCACTTGTCCTGGGACGTGGTAGAAGTTACCATGTTCGATTAAACCATCAAATAACACGTATTTATCCGTTTTCTCGATAAACCGAGTTACCCCCGAAAAATGTTTATCGCATACGAACACCCTCAAATCTCCTCCGTTTATGCTCAAAAATTGCATGGGAGCTTTATCTGAGCCAATAAAATGTCTGTGTGATTTAATGCCATTTCTAACCAAGGGCCACAAAATACCGAAAATCGTGTATGACAGGCTATAATTTGGGCCGTTCGGGAGGTCGTACTGGGCTGCGTTTCAGTTTCTCATGATTTTTGAACCACGTGTCCTGGGCCGTGTTAGAAGTTACCATGTTCGATTAAACCATCAGATAACACGTACTTATCCATTTTCTTGATAAACCGAGTTACCCCCGAAAAACGTTTATCGCATACGAAAACCCTCAAATCTCCTCCGTTTATGCTCAAAATTTGCGTGTGACCTTAATCTGAGCTAATAAAATGTATGTGTGATTTACCGCCATTTCTGATCCGGGGCCACAAAATACTGAACACCGTGTATTATAGGCTGTAATTAGGGCCGTTCGGGAGGTCGTACTAGGTTCCGTTTCAGTTTCTCACGATTTTTGTACCACGTGTTCTGGGACGTGGTAGAAGTTACCATGTTCAATTTAACCATCAGATAACACGTATTTATCCATTTTCTCGATAAATCGAGTTACCCCAGAAAAACGTTTATCGCATACGGACATCCTCAAATCTCCTCCGTTTATGCTCAAAACTTGCGTGGGAGCTTTATCTGAGCCAATAAAATGTTTGTGTGATTTACTGCCATTTTAGACGAAAGGCCAAAAAATACCGAAAATCGAGTATTATAGCCTTATAGGCTGTAGTTTGGGCCGTTCGGGAGGTCGTACTGGGCTGCGTTTCAGTTTCTCATGATTTTTTAACCACGTGTCCTGGGCCGTGGTAGAAGTTACCATGTTCGATTAAACCATAAGATAACACGTAATTATCCATTTTCTCGATAAACTGAGTTACCCCCAAGAAACGTTTATCGCATACGGACACCTTCAAATCTCCTCCGTTTATACTCAAAATTTGCATGGGAGATTTATCTGAGCTAATGAAATGTTTGTGTGATTTACTGCCATTTCTGACCCGGGGCCACAAAATACTGAAAACCGTGTATTATAGGCTGTAATTTGGGCCGTTCGGGAGGACGTACTAGGCTGCGTTTCAGTTTTTCACGATTTTTGTACCACGTGTCCTGGGACGTAGTTGAAGTTACTATGTTCGATTAAACCATCAGATAACACGTATTTATCCATTTTCTCGAAAAACCGAGTTACCCACGAAAAACGTTTATCGCATACGGACACCCTCAAATCTCCCCCGTTTATTCTCAAATTTTGCGTGGGAGCTTTATCTGAGCTAATAAATTGTTTGTGTGATTGACTGCCATTTCTGACACGAGGCCACAAAAAACTGAAAACCGTGTATGGCTGTAATTTGGGCCGTTCCGGAGGTCATTCTAGGCAGCGTTTCAGTTTCTCACGATTTTTTACCTCGTGTCCTGGGACGTGGTAGAAGTTACCATGTTCGAATAAACCATCATATAACACGTATTTATCCATTTTCTCGATTAACCGAGTTACCCCCGTAAAACGTTTATCGCATACGGACACCATGAAATCTCCTCCGTTTATGCTCAAAATTTGCGTGGGACCTTTATCTAAGCTAATAAAATGTTTGTGTGATTTACTGCCATTTCTGACCCGGGGCCACAAAATACTGAAAACCGTGTATTATAGGCTGTAATTTGAGCCGTTCTAGAGGTCGTACTAGGCTGCTTTTCAGTTTCTCACGATTTTTGTACCATGAGTCCTGGGACGTGGTAGAAGTTACCATGTTCGATTAAACCATCAGATAACACGTATTTATCAATTTTCTCGATAAACCGAGTTAACCCCGAAAAGTGTTTTATCGCATACGGACACATTAAAATCTCTTTCGTTTATGCTCAAAACTTGCGTGGGACCTTTATCTGAGCCAATAAAATGTCTATGTATTTTAATGCCATTTCTGACCCAGGGCCACAAAATACCGAAAAATCGTGTATTATAGGCTGTAATTTGGGCCGTTCGGGAGGTCGTACTGGGCTGCGTTTCAGTTTCTCATGATTTTTGAACCACGTGTCCTGGGCCGTGGTAGAAGTTACCATGTTCGAATAAATCATCAGATAACACGTGTTTATCCATTTTCTCGATAAACCGAGTTACCCCCAAAAAACGTTTATCGCATACCGACACCCTCAAATCTCCTTCATTTATGCTAAAAATTTGCGTGGAAGATTTATCCGAGCTAACAAAATGTTTGTGTGATTTACTGCCATTTGTGACCCGTGGCCACAAAATACCGAAAATCGTGTATTATATAGCTGTAATTTGGGCCGTTTGGGAAACCGTACTGGGCAGCACTTTGGTTTCTCACGATTTTTGTACCACCTGTCTTGGGCCGTGGTAGAAGTTATCATGTTCGATTAAACCATCAGATAACACGTATTTATCCATTTTCTCGTTAAACCGAGTTACCCCCGAAAAACGTTTATCGCATACCGACACCCTCAAATCTCCTCTGTTTATGCTCAAAATTTGCGTGGGAGCTTGATATGAGCTAATAAAATGTTTGTGTGATTTATTGCAATTTCTGATCCAGAGCCACAAAATACCGAAAATCGTGTATTATAGGCTGTAATTTGGGCCGTTCGGGAGGTCGTACTGAGCTGCGTTTCAGTTTCTCATGATTTTTGAACTACGTGTCCTGAGCCGTGGTAGAAGTTACCATGTTCCATTAAACCATCAGATAACACGTATTTATCCATTTTATCGATAAACCGAGTTACCCCCGAAAAACGTTTATCGCATACGGAAACCCTCAAATCTCCTCCGTTTATGCCCAAAATTTGCGTGGGAGCTTTATCTAAGCTAATAAAATGTTTGTGTGATTTACCGCCATTTCTGACCCGGGAGCACAAAATACTGAACACCGTGTATTATAGGGTGTAATTAGGGCCGTTCGGGAGGTCGTACTAGGCTGCGTTTCAGTTTTTCAATATTTTTGTACCACGTGTTCTGAGACATGATAGAAGTTACCATGTTCAATTAAACCATCAGATAACACGTTTTTATCCATTTTCTCGATAAACCGAGTTACCCCTGAAAATTTTTTATCGCTTACGGATATCCTCAAATCTCCTCTGTTTATGCTCAAAATTTGCGTGGCAGCTTTATCTGGGCCAATAAAATGTTTGTGTGATTTACTGCCATTTTAGTCCCAGGGCCACAAAATCCGAAAATCGTGTATTATAGGCTATAATTTGGGCCGTTCAGAAGATGTCGTACTGGGCTGCGTTTCATTTTCTCATGATTTTTGAACCACGTGTCCTGGGCCGTGGTAGAATTTTCCATGTTCGATTAAACCATCAGATAACACGTATTTATCCATTTTCTTGATAAACCGAGTTACCCCTCAAAAACGTTTATAACATACCGACACCCTCAAACCTCCTCCGTTTATGCTCAAAATTTGCGTGAGATCTTTATCTGAGCTAATAAAATGTTTGTGTGATTTACTGCCGTTTCTGACCCGGGGCCACAAATTACTGAAAATCGGGTATTATAGGTTGTAATTTGGGCCGTTTCGGAGGTCTTACTAAGTAGCGTTTCAGTTTCTCTCGATTTTTTTACCTCGTGTCGTGAGACGTGGTAGATTAACCATGTTCGAATAAACCATCATATAACACATATTTATCCATTTTCTCGATAAACCGAGTTACCCCCGAAAAACGTTTAACGCATACGAACACATTCAAATCTCCTCCGTTTATGCTCAAAAATTGCCTGGGAGGTTTATCTAAGCAAATAAAATGTCTGTGTGATTTAATGCCATTTCTGACCCAGGGCCACAAAATACCGAAAATCGTGTATTATAGGCTGTAATTTGGGCCGTTCGGGAGGTCGTTCCGGACTGCGTTTCAGTTTCTAATGATTTTTGAACCACGTGTCCTGGGCCGTGGTAGAAGTTACCATGTTCGAATAAACCATCAGATAACACGTGTTTATCCATTTTCTCGATAAACTGAGTTACCCCCGAAAAACGTTTATCGCATACCGACACCCTCAAATCTCCTCCGTTTATGCTCAAAATTTGCGTGGAAGATTTATCCGAGCAAATAAAATGTTTGTGTGATTTACTGCCATTTCTGACCCGTGGCCACAAAATACCGAAAATCGTATATTATATAGGCTGCAATTTGGGCCGTTTGGGAAATCGTATTGGGCAGCACTTCAGTTTCTCACGATTTTTGTACCACGTGTCTTGGGGCGTGGTAGAAGTTATCATGTTCGATTAAACCATCAGATAACACGTATTTATCCATTTTCTCGTTAAACCGAGTTACCCCCGAAAAACGTTTATCGCATACCGACACCCTCAAATCTCTTCTGTTTATACTCAAAATTTGCGTGGGAGCTTGATCTGAGCTAATAAAATGTTTGTGAGAGCTACTGCCATTTCTGACCTGGGGCCACAAAATACCGAAAACCGTGTATTATAAATAGGTTGTAATTTGGGCCGTTCGGGAGGTCGTACTAGGTTGCGTTTCAGTTTCTCTCGATTTTTGTACCACTTGTCCTGGGACGTGGAAGAAGTTACCATTTCGATTAAATCATCAGATAACACGTATTTATCCGTTTTCTCGATAAACCGAGGTACCCCCGAAAAATGTTTATCGTATACGGACACCCTCAAATCTTCTCCGTTTATGCTCAAAAATTGCGTGGGAGCTTTATCTGAGCCAATAAAATGTCTGTGTGATTTAATGCCATTTCTGACCCAGGGCCACAAAATACCGAAAATCGTGTATTATAGGCTGTAATTTGGGCCGTTCGGGAGGTCGTACTGAGCTGCGTTTCAGTTTCTCATGATTTTTGAACCACGTGTCCTGGGCCGTGGTAGAAGTTACCATGTTCGATTAAACCATCAGATAACACGTACTTATCCATTTTCTCGATAAACCGAGTTATCCTTGAAAAACGTTTATCGCATACGGAAACTCTCAAATCTCCTCCGTTTATGCTCAAAATTTGCGTGGGAGCTTTATCTGTGCTAATAAAATGTTTGTGTGATTTACCGCCATTTCTGACCCGGGAGCACAAAATACCGAACACCGTGTATTATAGGCAGTAATTAGGACCGTTCGGGAGGTCGTACTAGGCTGCGTTTCAGTTTCTCACGATTTTTGTACCACGTGTTCTGGGACGTGGTAGAAGTTATCATGTTCAATTAAACCTTAGATAACACGTATTTATCCATTTTCTCGATAAACCGAGTTACCCCCGTAAAACGTTTTTCGCATACGGACATCTTCAAATCTCCTCCGTTTATGCTCAAAATTTGCGTGGGAGCTTTATCTGAGCTAATAAAATGTTTGTGTGATTTATTGCCATTTCTGACCCGGGGCCACAAAATACATAACACCGTGTATTTTAAGCTGTAATTTGGTCCGTTGAAGGGTCGTACTGGGCTGCGTTCCAGTTTCTCATGATTTTTGAACTACGTCTCCTAGGACGTGGTAGATGTTACCATGTTCGATTAAACCATCAGATAATACGTATTTATCCATTTTCTCGATAAACCGAGTTACCCCCGAAAACGTTTATCGCATACAGACACCATCAAATCTCATCCGTTTATCCTCAAAGTTTGCGTGGAAACTTTATCTGAGCTAATAATATGTTTGTGTGATTTAATGCCATTTCTGACCAAGGACCACAAAATTCCGAAAATCGTGTATTATGTGCTGTAATTTGGGCCGTTCGAGAGGTCGTACGGGGTTGCGTTTCAGTATTTCACGATTTTTGTACCACGTGTCCTGGGACGTAGTAGAAGTTATCAAGTTTGATTAAACCATCAGATAACACGTATTTATCCATTTTCTCGATAAACCGAGTTACCCCCCAAAAACGTTTATCGAATACAGACACCCTCAAATCTCCTTCGTTTATGCTCAAAATTTGCGTGGGATCTATATCTTAGCTAATAAAATGTTTGTGTGATTTACTGCCATTTCTGACCCAGGGCCACAAAATACCGAAAATCGTGTATTATAGGCTGTAATTTGGGCCGTTCGGGAGGTCGTACTAGGCTGCTTTTCAGTTTCTCACGATTTTTGTACCACGTGTCCTGGGACGTGGTAGAAGTTACCATGTTCGATTAAACCATCAGATAACACGTATTTATCCATTTTCTCGATAAACCGTGTTACCCCCGAAAAGTGTTTATCGCATACGAACACATTCAAATCTCCTCCGTTTATGCTCAAAAATTGCGTGGGAGCTTTATCTGAGGCAATAAAATGTCTGCGTGATTTAATGCCATTTCTGACCAAGGGCCAAAAAATAGCGAAAATCTTGTATTATATGCTGTAATTTGGGCTGTTCGGAAAGGTCGTACTAGGCTGCGTTTCAGTTTCTCATGATTTTTTAACCACGTGTCCTGGGCCGTGGTAGAAGTTACCATGTTTGATTAAACCATCATATAACACGTATTTATCCATTTTTTTAATAAATCGAGTTACCCCTCAAAAACGTTTATCGCATACCGACACCCTCAAATCCCCTCCGTTTATGCTTAAAATTTGCGTAAAAGCTTTATCTGAGCTAATAAAATGTTTGTGTGATTTACTGCCATTTCTGACCCAGGGCCACAAAATACTGAAAACCGTGTCTTATAAGCTGTAATTTGGGCCGTTCCGGATGTCGTACTAGGTTGCGTTTTAGTTTCTCACGATTTTTTAACTCGTGTCCTGTGATGTGGAAGAAGTTACAATGTTCGAATAAACCATCATATAACACGTATTTATCCATTTTCTCGATAAATCGAGTTACCCCCGAAAAACGTTTATCGCATACGGACACCATCAAATCTCCTCCGTGTATGCTCAAATTTTGCGTGGGAGCTATATCTGAGCCAATTAAATGTTTGTGTAATTTACTGCCATTTCTAAGCCACGACCCCAAAATACCGAAAATCGTGTATTATAAGCTGTAATTTGGGCCGTTCGGGAGGTCGTACTGGGCTGCGTTCCAGTTTCTCATGATTTTTGAACCACGTGTCCTGGGCCGTGGTAGAAGTGACCATGTTCGATTCCACCATCAGATAACACGTATTTATCCATTTTCTCGATAAACCGAGTTACCCTCGAAAAGTGTTTATCGCATACGGACGGACACCCTTAAATCTCCTCTGTTTAAGCTCAAAAATTGCGTGGAAGCTTTATCTGAGCCAATAAAATGTCTGTGTGATTTAATGTCATTTCTGACCCGGGGCCACAAAATACTGAAAACCGTGTATTATATATAGGTTGTAATTTGGGCCGTTCGGGAGGTCGTAATGGGCTGCGTTTCAGTTTCTCATGATTTTTGAACTACATGTTCTAGGCCGTGGTAGAAGTTACCATGTTCGATTAAACCATCAGATAACACGTATTTATCCATTTTCTCGATAAACCGAGTTACCCCTAAAAAACGTTTATCGCATACGGAAACCCTCAAATCTCCTCTGTTTATGCTCAAAATTTGCGTGGCAACTTTATCTGAGCTAATAAAATGTTTGTTTGATTTACTGTCATTTCAGACCCGGGGCCACAAAATACCGAACACCGTGTATTATTGGCTGTAATTTGGGCCGTTCGGGGGTCATACTGGGCTGCGTTCCAGTTTGTCATGATTTTTGAACCACGTATCCTAGGACGTGGTAGATGTTATCATGTTCGATTAAACCATCAGATAATACGTATTTATCCATTTTCCCCTCGATAACCGGTTTACCAACGCACCCCCCGAAAACGTTTATCGCATACCGAGACCCTCAAATCTCCTCCGTTTATGCTCAAAATTAACGTGGGAGCTTTATCTGAGCTAGTAAAATTTTTTTGTGATTTAATACCATTTCTGACCAGGGGCCACAAAATACTGAAAACCGTGTATTATAGGCTGTAATTTGGGTCGTTCGGGAGGTCGTACTAGGCTGCGTTTCTGTTTCTCATGATTTTTGAACCACGTGTCCTCGGCCGTAGTAGAAGTTACCATGTTCGATTAAACCATCAGATAACACGTATTTGTCCATTTTCTCGATAAACCGAGTTATCTCTCAAAACGTTTATCGCATACCGACACCCTCAAATCTCCTCCGTTTATGCTCAAACTTTACGTGGAAGCTTTATCTGAGCTAATAAAATGTTTGTGTGATTTACTGCCATTTCTGAACCGGTGCCACAAAATATCGAAAACCGTGTATTATATATAGGCTGTAATTTGGGCCGTTCGGGAGGTCGTACTAGGCTGCGTTTCAGTTTCTCACGATTTTTGTACCACGTGTCCTGGGTCGTGGTAGAAGTTACCATGTTCGAATAAACCATCATATAACACGTATTTATCCATTTTATCGATAAACCGAGTAACCCATGAAAAACGTTTATCGCATACGGACACCATCAAATCTCATCCGTTTATGCTTAAAATTTGCGTGGGAGCTTTATCTGAGCCAAAAAAAGTTTGTGTGTTTTACAACCATTTCTGACCCAGGGCCACAAAATACCGAAAGTCGTGTATTATAGGCTGTAATTTGGGCCGTTCGAGAGGTCGTACTAGGCTGCGTTTCAAATTCTCATGATTTTTGAACCACGTGTCCTCGGCCGTGGTAGAAGTTACCATGTTCGATTAAACCATCAGATAACACGTATTTATCCATTTTCTCGATAAACCGAGTTACCCCTCAAAAACGTTTATCGCATACGGAAACCCTCAAATCTCCTCTGTTTATGCTCAAAATTTGCGTGGCAACTTTATCTGAGCTAATAAAATGTTTGTTTGATTTACTGTCATTTCAGACCCGGGGCCACAAAATACCGAACACCTTGTATTATTGGCTGTAATTTGGGCCGTTCGGGGGTCATACTGGGCTGCGTTCCAGTTTGTCATGATTTTTGAACCACGTATCCTAGGACGTGGTAGATGTTATCATGTTCGATTAAACCATCAGATAATACGTATTTATCCATTTTCTCGATAAACCGAGTTACCCCCGAAAACGTTTATCGCATACCGAGACCCTCAAATCTCCTCCGTTTATGCTCAAAACTAACGTGGGAGCTTTATCTGAGCTAGTAAAATTTTTTTGTGATTTAATACCATTTCTGACCAGGGGCCACAAAATACTGAAAACCGTGTATTATAGGCTGTAATTTGGGTCGTTCGGGAGGTCGTACTAGGCTGCGTTTCTGTTTCTCATGATTTTTGAACCACGTGTCCTCGGCCGTAGTAGAAGTTACCATGTTCGATTAAACCATCAGATAACACGTATTTGTCCATTTTCTCGATAAACCGAGTTATCTCTCAAAACGTTTATCGCATACCGACACCCTCAAATCTCCTCCGTTTATGCTCAAACTTTACGTGGAAGCTTTATCTGAGCTAATAAAATGTTTGTGTGATTTACTGCCATTTCTGAACCGGTGCCACAAAATATCGAAAACCGTGTATTATATATAGGCTGTAATTTGGGCCGTTCGGGAGGTCGTACTAGGCTGCGTTTCAGTTTCTCACGATTTTTGTACCACGTGTCCTGGGTCGTGGTAGAAGTTACCATGTTCGAATAAACCATCATATAACACGTATTTATCCATTTTATCGATAAACCGAGTAACCCATGAAAAACGTTTATCGCATACGGACACCATCAAATCTCATCCGTTTATGCTTAAAATTTGCGTGGGAGCTTTATCTGAGCCAAAAAAAGTTTGTGTGTTTTACAACCATTTCTGACCCAGGGCCACAAAATACCGAAAGTCGTGTATTATAGGCTGTAATTTGGGCCGTTCGAGAGGTCGTACTAGGCTGCGTTTCAAATTCTCATGATTTTTGAACCACGTGTCCTCGGCCGTGGTAGAAGTTACCATGTTCGATTAAACCATCAGATAACACGTATTTATCCATTTTCTCGATAAACCGAGTTGTTCCTCAAAACGTTTATCGCTTACCGACACCCTCAAATATCCTCCGTTTATGCTCAAAATTTACGTGGAAGCTTTATCTGAGCTAATAAAATGTTTGTTTGATTTACTGCAATTTCTGACCCGGGGCCACAAAATACTGAAAACCGTGTATTATAGGCTGTAATTTGGGCCGTTCCAAAGGTCGTACTAAGCTGCGTTTCAGTTTCTCACGACTTTTTTACCTCGTGTCCTGGGACGTGGTAGAAGTTACCATGTTCGAATAAACCTTCATATAACACGTTTTTATCCATTTTCTCGATAAACCGAGTTACCATCGAAAAATGTTTATCGTATACGGACACCATCAAATCTCCTCCGTTTATGCTCAAAATTTGCGTAGTAGCTTTATCTGAGCCAATAAAATATTTGTGTGATTTACAGCAATTTCTGACCCAGGGCCACAAAATACCGAAAATCGTGTATTTTAGGCTGTAATTTGGGCCGTTCGGCAGGTCGTACTGCGCTGCGTTCCGATTTCTCATGATTTTTTAACCACGTGTCCTGGGCCGTGGCAGAAGTTACCATGTTCGAATAAACTATCATATAACACGTATTTATCGATTATCTCGATAAACGGAGTTACCCCCGAAAAATGTTTATCGCAAACGGACACCATCAAATCTCCTCCGTTTATGCTCAAAATTTCCGTGGGAGCTTTATCTGAGCTAATAAAATGTTTGTGTGATTTATTGCCATTTCTGACCCAGGGCCACAAAATACAGAAAATCCTGTATTATAGGCTGTAATTGGGCCGTTCGGAGGGTCGTACTGGGTTGCGTTCCAGTTTTTCATGATTTTTGAACCACGTGTCCTCGGCCGTGGTAGAATTTACCATGTTCGATTAAACCATCAAATAACACGTATTTATCCATTTTCTCGATCAACCGAGTTACCCTTGAAAATGTTTATCGCATACCGACACCCTCAAATATCCTCCGTTTATGCTCAAAATTTGCGTGGGTGCTTTATCTGAGCTTATAAAATATTTGTGTGATTTACTGCCATTTCTGACCCGGGGCCACAAAATACGGAAAACCGTGTATTATAGGCTGTAATTTGGGTCGTTCGGGAGGTCGTACTAGGCTGCGTTTAAGTTTCTCACGATTTTTGTACCACGTGTCCTGTAACGTGTTAGAAGTTACCATGTTCGATTAAACCATTAGATAACACGTATTAATCCATTTTCTCGATAATCTGAGTTACCCCCGAAAAACGTTAATCGCATACCGACACCCTCAAATCTCCTCTAATTATGCTCAAAAACTACATGGAAGCTTTTTCCGAGCTAATAAAATGTTTGAGTGATTTAGTGCCATTTCTGACCAGGGGCACAAAATACTTAAAACCGTGTATTGTAGGCTGTAATTTGGGCCGTTCGGGAGGTCGAACTAGGCTGCGTTTCAGTTTCTCACGATTATTGTACCACGTGTCCTGGGACGTGGTAGAAGTTACCATGTTCGATTAAATCATCAGATAACACGTATTTATCTATTTTCTAGATAAATTGAGTTACCCGTGAAAAACGTTTATCGCATACGGACACCCTCAAATCTCCTCCGTTTATGCTCAAATATTGTGTGGGAGCTTTATCTGAGCTAATAAAATGTTTAAGTTATTTACTACCATTTCTGACACAGGGCCACAAAATACAGAAAATCGTGTATAATAGGCTGTAATTTGGGACGTTCGGGAGGTCGTACTAGGCTGCTTTTCAGTTTTTCACGATTTTTGAACCATATGCCTTGGGTCGTGGTAGAAGTTACCATGTTTGATTAAACCATAAGAAAACACGTATTTATCCATTTTCTCGATAAACCGAGTTACTCCCGAAAAACGTTTATCGCATAAGGACACCATCAAATCTCCTCCGTTTGTGCTCAAAATTTGCGGGGGAGCTTTATTTGAGCCAATAAAATATTAGTGTTATTTACTACCATTTCTAACCAGGGCCACAAAATACCGAAAATCGTGTATTATAGGCTGTAATTTGGGTCGTTCAAGAGGTCGTACTGGGCTGCGTTCAGTTTCTCATGATTTTTGAACCACGTGTCCTTGGCCGTGGTATAAGTTACCATGTTCAATTAAACCATCAGATAACACGTATTTATCCATTTTCTCGATAAACCGAGTTACCCCCGAAAAACGTTTATCGCATACGGACACCCTCAAATCTCCTCCGTTTATGCTCAAAAATTGCGTTGGAGCTTTATCTAAGCCAATAAAATGTCTGTGTGATTTTATGCCATTTCAGATCCAGGGCCACAAAATACCGAAAATCATGTATTATAGGTTGTAATTTAGGCCGTTCGGGAGGTCGTATTGGGCTGCGTTCCTGTTTTTCATGATTTTTGAACCACGTGTCCTGGGTCGTGGTAGAAATTACCATGTTTGATTAAACCATAAGAAAACACGTATTTATCCATTTTCTCGATAAAACGAGTTACCCCCGAAAAACGTTTATCGCATACGGACATCCTCAAATCTCCTCCGTTTATGCTCGAAATTTGCGTGGAAGCTTTATCTAAGCCAATAAAATGTTTGTGTGATTTACTGCCATTTCAGACTTAGGGACACAAAATACAGAAAATCGTGTATTATAGTCTGTAATTTGGGCCGTCCGGGAGGACGTATTGGGCTGCGTTTTAGTTTCTCATGATTTTTAAACCACGTGTCCTGGGCCGTGGTAGAAGTTATTATGTTCGATTAAACCATCAGATAACACGTATTTAATCATTTTCTTGATAAACCGAGTTACCCCTCAAAAACGTTTATCGCATACCGACACCCTCAAATCTCCTCCGTTTATGCTCAAAATTTGTGTGGAAGCTTTATCTGAGCTAATAAAATGTTTGTGTGATTTACTGCCATTTCTGACTCGGGACCACAAAATACTGAAAACCGTGTATTATACGTTGTAATTTAAGCCGTTCGGGAGGTCGTACTAGGCTGCGTTTCAGTTTCTCACGATTCTTGTACCACGTGTCCTGGGACGTGGTAGAATTTACCATGTTTGATTAAACCATCAGAAAACAAGTATTTATCCATTTTCTCGATAAACCGAGTTACCCCCGAAAAACGTTTATCGCATACGGACCTCCTTAAATCTCCTCCGTTTATGCTCGAAATTTGCGTGGAAGCTTTATCTAAGCCAATAAAATGTTTGTGTGATTTACTGCCATTTCAGACTTAGGGACACAAAATACCGAAAATCGTGTATTATAGTCTGTAATTTGGGCCGTCCGGGAGGACGTATTGGGCTGCGTTTTAGTTTCTCATGATTTTTGAACCACGTGTCCTGGGCCGTGGTAGAAGTTATTATGTTCGATTAAACCATCAGATAACACGTATTTATCCATTTTCTTGATAAACCGAGTTACCCCTCAAAAGCGTTTATCGTATACCGACACCCTCAAATCTCCTCCGTTAATGCTCAAAATTTGCGTGGGAGCTTTATCTGAGCTAATAAAATTTTTGTGTGATTTACTTCCATTGCTGACCCGGAGCCACAAAATACTGAAAACCGTGTATTATAGGCTGTAATTTGGGTCGTTCCGGAGGTCGTACTAGGCTGCGTTTCAGTTTCTCACGATTTTTTTTACCTCGTGTCCTGGGACGTGGTAGAAGTTACCTTGTTCGAATAAACCATCATATAACACGTTTTTATCCATTTTCTCGATAAAGCGAGTTACCCCCGAAAAATGTTTATCGCATACGGACACCATCAAATCTCCTCCGTTTATGCTCAAAATATGCGTGGGAGCTTTATCTGAGCCAATAAAATGTTTGTGTGATTTACTGCCATTTCAGACCCAGGGCCACAAAATACCGAAATCGTGTATTATAGGCTGTAATTTGGGTCGTTCGGGAAGTCGTACTAGGCTGCGTTTTAGTTTCTCACGATTTTTGTACCACGTGTTCAGGGACGTGTTAGAAGTTACGATGTTCGATTAAACCATCAGATAACACGTATTTATCAATTTCTCGAAAAACCGAGTTACCCCCGAAAAACGTTTATCGTATACGGACATCTTCAAATCTCCTCCGTTTATGCTCAAAATTTGCGTGGGAGCTTTATCTAAGCCAATAAAATGTTTGTGTGATTTACTGCCATTTCAGACCCAGGGCGACAAAATACCAAAAATCGTGTATTATAGGCTGTAATTTGGGCCGTCCGGGAGGTCGTATTGGGCTGCGTTTTAGTTTCTCATGATTTTTGAACCACGTGTCCTGGGCCGTGGTAGAAGTTACCATGTTTGATTAAACCATCAGATAACACGTATTTATCCATTTTCTTGATAAACCGAGTTACCCCTCAAAAACGTTTATCGCATACCGACACCCTCTAATCTCCTCCGTTAATGATCAAAATTTGCGTGGGAGCTTTATCTGAGCTAATAAAATTTTTGTGTGATTTACTGCCATTTCTGACCTGTGGCCACAAAATACTGAAAACCGTGTATTATAGGCTGTAATTTGGGCCGTTCCAAAGGTCGTACTAGGCTGCGTTTCAGTTTCTCACGATTTTTTTACCTCGTGTCCTGGGACGTGGTAGAAGTTACCATGTTCGAATAAACCTTCATATAACACGTTTTTATCCGTTTTCTTGATAAACCGAGTTACCGCCGAAAAATGTTTATCGCATACGGACACCATCAAATCTCCTCCGTTTATGCTCAAAATTTGCGTGGTAGCTTTATCTGAGCCAATAAAATGTTTGTGTGATTTACAGAAATTTCTTACCCAAGGCCACAAAATACCGAAAATCGTGTATTATAGGCTGTAATTTGGGCCGTTCGGGAGGTCGTACTGGGCTGCGTTCCAGTTTCTCATGATTTTTGAACCATGTGTCCTGGTCCGTGGTAGAAAAAACGATGTTCGATTAAACCATCAGATAACACGTATTTATCCATTTTCTCGATAAACTAAGTTACCCCCTAAAAACGTTTATCGCATACGGACACCCTCAAATCTCCTCCGTTTATGCTCAAAATTTGCGTGAGAGCTTTATCTGAGCTAATAAAATGTTTGTGTGATTTACTGCCATTTCTGACCCGGGCCATCAAATACTGAAAACCGTGTATTATAGGCTGTAATTTGGGCCGTTCGGGAGAACGCACTAGGCTGCGTTTCAGTTTCTCACGATTTTTGTACCACGTGTCCTGGGACGTGGTAGAAGTTATCATGTTCGATTAAACCATCAGATAACACGTATTTATCCATTTTCTCGATAAACCGAGATACCCCCGAAAAACGTTTATCGCATACGGACATCCTCAAATTCCTCCGTTTATGCTCAAAATATGCACGGGAGCTTTATCTGAGCCAATAAAATGTTTGTGTGATTTACTGCCATTTCAGACCCAGGGCCACAAAATACCGAAAATCGTGTATTATAGGATGTAATTTGGGCCGTTCGGTAGGTCGTACTTGGCTGCATTTCAGTTTCTCATGATTTTTGAACCACGTGACCTGGGCCGTGGTAGAAGTTACAATGTTCGATTAAATCATCAGATAACACGTATTTATCCATTTTTTTGATAAACCGAGTTACCTCTAGAAAACGTTTATCCCATGTCGACACCCTCAAATCTCCTCCGTTTATGCTCAAAATTTGCGTGGGAGCTTTATCCGAGCTAATAAAATGTTTGTGCGATTTACTGCCATTTCTTACCCGGGGCCACAAAATATTGAAAACCGTGTATTATAGACAGTAATTTGGGCCGTTCCGGAGGTCGTACTAGGCTGCGTTTCAGTTTCTCACGATTTTTTTACCTCGTGTCCTAGGACGTGGTAGAAGTTACCATGTTCGAATAAACCATCATATAACACGTATTTATCCATTTTCTTGATAAACCGAGTTACCCCTCAAAAACGTTTATCGCATACCGACACCCTCAAATCTCCTCCGTTTATGCACAAAATTTGCGTGGGAGCTTTATCTGAGCTAATAAAATGTTTGTGTGATTTACTGCCATTTCTGATCCGGGGCCAATAAATACTGAAAACCGTGTATTATAGGCTGTAATTTGGGCCGTTCCGGAGGTCGTACTAGGCTGCGTTTCAGTTTCTAACGATTTGTTTACCTCGTGTCCTGGGACGTGGTAGAAGTTACCATGCTCGAATAAACAATCATATAACTCGTATTTATCCAATTTCTCGATAAACCGAGTTACCCCCGAAAAACATTTATCGCATACGGACACCATTAAATCTCCTCCGTTTATGCTCAAAATTTGTGTGGGAGCTTTATCTGAGCCAATAAAATGTTTGTGTAATTTACTGCCATTTCTGACCCAGGGCCCCAAAATACCGAAAATCGTGTATTATATGCTGTAATTTGGGCCGTTCGGGAGGTCGTACTTGGCTGCGTTCCAGTTTCTCATGATTTTTTAACCACGTGTTTTGGGTCGTGGTAGAAGTTACCATGTTCGAATAAACCATCATTTAACACGTATTTATCCATTTTTTCGATAAACCGAGTTACCCTTGAAAAACGTTTATCGCAAACGGACACTATCAAATCTCCTCCGTTTATGCTTTTGCGTGGGAGGTTTATCTGAGCCAATAAAATGTTTGTGTGATTTACTGCCATTTCTGACCTAGGGCCACAAAATACCGAAAATCGTGTATTATAGGCTGTAATTTGGGCCGTTCTGGGGGTCGTACTGGGTTGCGTTCCAGTTTCTCATGATTTTCGAACCACGTGTCATGGGCCGTGGTAGAAGTTACCATGTTCGATTACACTACTACAAAAACAGGCTATGACAACGGTTAAAAACCGTTGTAATATTAAAAAGCGGACGTTGTTAAAGCCTCTGTTGTTAAAACCTTTAACAACGGTTCCGATTTAATAAACACACCGTTGTGAATAGTTTTAACAACGGTAAAAAGTCGTTGTTATTACTAGATAACTGTTGTTAAAACGTGTGAATAATTTTGGTGGGAAAGATATAAAAACGGTTCTGTTAAATGAAACCGTTGTTAAAGGTATGATTAGTTTTGGTGGGAAAGATTATAACAACGCTATTGTTTTTCAAACCCGTTTTGAATATAGTTAATTACAACGGAGTATAATAAATAAGCCGTTGTGGAAAGCTTTAATAACAACAGGTATATCAGAATACACCGCTGTTAAAACGTGTGAATAGTTTTGGTGGGAAATATGTAACAACGGTATGTTAACCAAAACCGTTGTTAAAGGTATGATTAGTTTTGGTGGCGGAAAGATTATAAAAACGCTTTAGTTTTTCAAACCTGTTGTGAATATAGTTAATTACAATGGTGTATAATAAAGAAGCCGTTGTGGAAAGTTTTAAGAACAACAGGTATTTTAGAATACACCGTTGTTAAAGGTATGATTAGTTTTGGTGGGAAATATGTTACAACGCTTTTAATGAATTTTAAAAAACCGTTGTTATTATTTTTATTATTGTTTTTGAAAAAATTGTAATTTGTTCCCTTGCCAGTGAAAATCCTGCATAAATCAGCAGCAGTAGCAGCACGCATAAACCACTTTCAGCAGCAGCAAAATGATATATATATATATAAATCAGCAGCAGCAATTCATATTTACAATTTGCTCTAATGACTTCTACAAATAATCTAAGTTTCATTTATTCTTTCTTACAATAATATTCAAGGACGTATTTGCCCCACAAGTCCCTTACCTCGTCTATATGGTTCTTATTATACTCAGGGACATATGGCGTGCCGATTGCATACTGCGGATAAAACAAATAAAAGACATCGATCAGTAGGGTAACAACAGTATAGGCATACATAGCAACATCGATCATATATAGCAGCAAAGATATCAGCTCTAATGAAAAAAAAGTAAATAATAGCTACATTAAACTACTAACTCTTTCTGGAATGATGATATATCTTCGCCTAATAATCTCCAACATGAAACGACAAACGTAGTATCCACATTGTATGCTATCCGGCTGTTTAGGGACCTATTATTACATAAAAAACGAAGAGACGAGAAGGCAATTACCAATTAGTTTAATGCGTAATTAAAAAAGACAGATGTATATGCGTAATTACTTTAATGCACTTAATTATTAAGGTATTGTATTTGCGCGTACGTACCCCTGTTATCGTAATAAAAGTAGAGCCATCATCAGAATCTTCCGTCGGTTGATCGTCGTTTGCTCTTTTCTTCTCAAAGGCCCTTTAAAAAAGGAAATAGGCCAAAAGTCACATAAAATTACTCAATAATAATAATTGAAACTTAATATTATGTGCCAAATCAGTATTATAAACTTACTTAATAATCATCTTCTTAAAGATCTCGGATGGTTGTTTATGCAAAGAGTCCAACCAAAATACTTTCTTCTTGGTCGGATTGATCGCTGCTAGCACCCAATGTCTCCTAGATCGAGAGACACATCATTTGCAACAAGCACAACATGCATCATAACCAAACATATAAAAATGCAATTGTATTTGGAAACGTAATATTATTTATATATTACCCGACTTCATTATAAGGGGCAAGAATGAGCTTTTTGTTTTTCGCCAATTCCGCAGCAATATAATCTATACGTTCTTCATACGAAATCATCCCGATATGCATAGATAAAAGACTTGGGCACAGGAATCCGTATAGATCAAGTGGATTCTTGGTCTCGTGGATCACAACCGATTTCAAGTACCTACATGACGGTTTTAATTCCGATATTAAAAACACTATATCTTAGTCAGAATATTAGAATATTGCATGATTTAATTTAATAAGAAACTTACTTCATCCAAACATATAGGTGTTGGACATCAATCTCGTCAAGGCCAGCCCAAATGGCTAGCATTTCCCATGACAAAATTGCTTGACGTTCTACCCCTACAATATCATCCTCGAGCGGAATAATTATTAATTGCTCGCTTGCTATGCGTCTCCCAGCCTCTTTATAAAGGTCCATCATCGTTATCGTTCGTACTTTTTCCATGTAAACGTTCCCATCATATTTAGTACGGGATAGACTCCTGACCTCTTTCAGCTCGGGGAAATGATGCGCTTTTCCTTTTGTGCTACCTGTCACAACCTACATGTGGCTAACTAAATTAAGTTGCTCTTTCAATGATGAGGCAATAGTAGAATTTAAAATATAAAGAGAGTTAATTAAATACCTCATCAAGTTGTTGTTTTGACGAGGTAATAGAAAGATTGTCTATCGAGTTAGACTTATCCATGTTTTTTGTTACCTACAAAACAAAAATATAACATATAAATTTCACTAATAAAGAAGGTGATGAACAAAGACAAAAGGCTGGTTAAATTAGATGTATTTGTACGATCACGAGTTTCACTAATTTCACTAACCCCGGCTACATTCTGTTGAGTTTTACGATCACGAGCCAGGAAAATGTGGCTATTAGTCCATTAGACAAAACAGTGATCCGCATCTTCCAGAATTTGAAGGTCGTCACGGATTGGGACGGGCAGATTACGGGTTTCACAGCCCTTCGCGTCTTGCGCTATCTCCACTTTTGCATGATTCGGCAAGAGTGGTACGCCATGAACCAAGATGGTTTCCGCTGAGTCATTGGGCATTGGGTATATGAAACCCCGGGCAACACGAACCACATCCTTGGATGAAGGGTCAGTGAGAATAACTACCCGTTTTTTGTGGCCTGAAGAATACACATTATTAACTAAATACCAAAATATAATAGATATCATAAATGATCTATATTGAGTATATAATGTAAAGTTAGTTACAAGTATTAATTGTTGGTGGGTAGGCTATTATACTTGAATATGTCCAGACCAGATATTTCATATGCAGTACAGCATCTCAGCCAATTTATAAGTCAGCCTAGGGTACCTCATTTGAATGCTGGCCTACATGTCATCAAATATTTGAAGGGTACTATAAATACAGGGTTGTTCTACAGTGCAGAGTCTGATTTAGCACTGACAGCATATACTGATTATATTTCTCTCAACCCCGTGTTCCATGAGAGAACCAAACACTTGAGTATAGAATGTCACTTTGTGCGTGATAAGCAACAACAAGGGTTTTTGAAAACTCAGCATGTTCTCTCTAGTATTCTTATGATCTAAACCTCTTCTTATATCATCTTCATACTAACTTCTTATAATCTACATACCTCATTATTGTCATCCGTCTTCTGAGCCGGCTCCTCAAGTTGCGTCCCCTTTTCAGAGTTATTTACCTTATAAAATTAATTAACCAATCAAAGGCATGGCTGCTGGAAAGAACAAATGCAGAGGTTCAAAATGGTTAAGTCGTATTTACCTTATCGGCTTGAGGTATCAAAACCTCAGCAACATTAGGTACCTCACTCGTCTCCTCAAGTTGCGTCCCCTTTTCAGACTCATTTACCTAATAAAATTAACCAATCAAAGGCATGACTGCTGGAAAGAACAAATGGAGAAAAAAAAAGTCATATTTACCTTATCGGCTTGAGGTATTAAAACCTCGGCAGCACTAGGTACCTCACCCATCTTCTCACCCTTTTTAATGATATCCTCCATCATCTTCAATTCTTCTTCGGAAGGCTTGCCTCCAGAATTCATCTTCAGTATCACGGAGGCCAATAACTGAACCTGCACGCCCAAAATGTAGAATCAGCATTTTGTTAAAACAATAACATGTGAATTTTAAATGACAATAACAAATGGTACCATGTCAGCCTTCCCCTTATTTTTCTTCTTCTTGTTCGAGCTAGTTGTCCCATAATATTTCGTGACTCCGACATGTAATGGGACGCCCCTCAATCGACCTGGATGCTCGGGACGGCCGATCGCTCTAGCAAGAACGTCGTCACGACCACTCGGAGTGAATTTCCCTTCCGCAACCTCCTTCAGAACATTCTCCTATAATATATTAAATAAACTTAATTTTATTTTTGTTACTAAAATAAATAGATAGTCAGACATACAAGAATTGAACAATAAAGTTATTAAAAACCCGTCTTAATAAAATAATACTTACTATGTTGGCCAAGACTTCCTGATCATATTCGTTACATGTTCGGGATCCTTTAGGCGTGTGCCCTTCTTTATAAGTTACGTGCCGATTCAAGTCGGTCACTCCCTTTGACACCTACACATTAACTTAAAAATAATATATGTATACATGTAACAACCCGAAAAGTACCCGATTTTTCTAGTAAAAATATTTACTAACACTTTTCAGTAGAACTTAAGTTTTTAAAATAGGAATTTTTGTTCCGAGTCTTATTTTGAAATTCCGCGTTCGTATTTGGAATTTTTTCCGCGTTCGTATTTGGAATTTTTGAGGGATTCCATGAAAAGACCGTTTTTAGTCATCTTTGACTTTTCTTGACTTTTAAGTCGTCTTTGACTTTTCCTTGACTTTTTAAAGTCGTCATTGACTTTTGCTTGACTTTTAAGTCGTCCTAAACTTTTCTTGACTTTTAAGTCATCTTCGACTTTTCTCGACTTTTCAGTCAACTTTGACTTCCGTTGACTTTTCCCGACTCGTCTCATAAGTTTGAAGACCGAAATTTTATTTAAAAAAATAATATTTTTGATTATTTTTATTTGGATTTATTAAGATTTATCATAATTTAATATAATTATTTTGAATTTTTTCGGAATTTAAAGAATAACGTTTACGGTTTTAACCGAACGTCATTTAACTATTCCCGACTCATCGTAAATCTCGTAACAAATTCAAAACTCGACTTTGGCATGAGTCACACGCGCGTGTCATCGTTTTCCACTCACCATTAGATATTTTATTTATTTTGATTAAACTAATCAAAATATCTAGATATTTATTAACTTTATCGATCAGTTAACGAAAAGTACGCAAATCGTTTACGAAACTGATCCGACAGTCGCCATACCACACGGTTTTCTAGGCCTCTAATAGGGCTTGATATTTTCATTATTTTTCATTACAATATCATAATATCTTGATATTTAGTGTAATTAACTTTATCGTTAATTATATTTAATCGTTTACCGTAAAATAATTATTAAACGCGAGTCAATTACGTAACAACAATTTCAAAACCGACATTTCCTTTTTGCCTATAATTACACGGCTCCCTCACCCTTCACTACTCACTAACAACTTTTCATTTTTCAACAAATCAAATTAAGATCAAAATATCACTTTCTTTAATCGTTCTTCGTGTTCTTCGTCGTTCATCAATTGTTCTTCATCGTTCTT
>JAIUZE010026711.1:0-24993 GCA_022085475.1 Heliosperma pusillum | reverse complement strand
CATCGAAAGCTTTCCTACATGAGGCATCAAAGACAAACTCCGCTTCTTTGTGCAAAAGCTTACATAAGGGGTTAGCAATCTTGGAAAAATCCCTAATAAATCTCCGGTAGAAACCGGCATGTCCGAGAAAAGACCTAATGTCTCGGGTGTTAGAGGGATAAGGTAAGGTTTTGATAATGTCAACCTTAGCCTTATCCACCTCAACCCCCTTTTCCGACACTACATGTCCTAGAACGATGCCACTAGTCACCATGAAATGACATTTTTCGGAGTTTAAAATGAGATGGGACTCTTGGCATCGCTCTAAGACAAGAGCAAGGTGTTTTAGACATGCATCATAGGAGTCCCCATGGACGGTGAAATAGTCCATGAATACTTCTATGATCCTTTCTACATAGTCGGAGAAAATACTCAACATGCACCGTTGAAAAGTTCCCGGTGCATTACACAAACCAAATGGCATACGGCGATAAGCAAATGTACCGAATGGGCATGTGAATGTGGTCTTGACTTGGTCCTCGGGTGCGATTGGGATTTGAAAATACCCCGAGTACCCGTCAAGGAAACAATAGAAAGCTTTTCCCGCTAGTCTTTCTAACATTTGATCAATAAATGGTAGCGGGAAATGGTATTTCAATGTAACCGCATTCAAGCGGCGGTAGTCAATACACACCCTCCAACCGGTTTGTGGTCGGGTGGAGACCAAGTCTCCTTGTGCATTCTTGACTACCGTCACTCCTCCCTTTTTGGGTACGACTTGAGTTGGGCTAACCCAACGAGAGTCGGAAATAGGGAAAATGATACCCATTTGCAAGAGCTTAATTACCTCTTCTTGCACTACCTCCGCCATGGGTGGATTGAGCCTCCTTTGGGGTTGTCGGACCGGTTTGGCATCCACTTCAAGCCGTATCTTATGAATGCAAGTCACCGGGCTTATCCCTTTTAGGTCCGCTATGCTCCAACCAAATGTATCCTTATGCTTTTGAAGTAATGCTACCAATTTGTCTTCTTGGTCCTCGGTGAGTGTGCTTGAAATGATAAGTGGTAGGGTGTTCTTGTCCCCTAGAAAGATGTACTTCAAATGGCTTGGGAGGGTCTTCAACTCGACCATTGGGGGTTGGATAATGGAAGGGAGGGGCTTGTGGAGTGGAATACTCAAGGCAAACAACTCGGACAAGTTTGCTAGTGCAGGACACTGGCTGCGTTCAGTGACGCAGGCTGCGTCCTGCACTGCCGTGCCCTATTTTCAGCATTTCTATGATGTTGAGTTCCTCATATCTTTCTAAGGGCTCTTCCTTTTCCAAGTCTTAAAGCTACCTCGAGTGGGTCTCTATCACAAAATTTATACATTTGATTCACTAATGGCTCAAAGATATCCAAGAAGAAACAAGATTGATGGTCACTCGGGTGCCGCATGGAGTCATATATATTGTAAGTTAATCTTTTCCCTTCAAACTCCATAGTCAAGCACCCGTTTGAAACATCGATCTTGGTATTTGAAGTTTTGCATAAACGGCCTACCAAGAAGGAGAGGGGTGGCACTAGAGCTAGATTCCATATCTAAGACGTAGAAATCCGCCGGGAAGACAAGATTATCGACTTCCACTAGCACATCCTCTACCATGCCCTTGGGATAAACACTAGACCTATCGGCTAATTGAATGACCACTCCGACGTTTATAGAAGCCCCAAGGTCTAGCATGGCACGTTTAAAACTTTTTCCTCCAATAGTGCAAGGGATAGTGAACATGCCCGGGTATCCACATTTCTTTGGTAAATTTTGCTTGAAAATGGCCGACACATGTTCACTCACCCTAACCTTATGGGTTCCCTTCTTGGGATTTCTCCTAGGTGTACAAAGTTCTTTCAAGAACTTTGCATACCTAGGGACACTATTCAACAAGTTAAGAAGAGGAATGTTTACCTCACATTTCCGGAAAGTCTCATATAAGTCATTCTCCTTGGCATACTTCCTTGTGCTTATCAAAGCACTAGGAAATGGGACTTCCGGTATGTACTCCTACACTTCGTCATCTTCAATAGTGTCCTTGCCCTTCCTTGAAGTGTCTCCCTTGGGGTCCTTGCTTGTGGATGCCCCTTTTTCATTCTTCGATATCTCTTCATGACCAACCACCAATTTTCCTTGGTCTTCAATCTCCAAGGTTTCCATCTCAAGATTCTTCATCTTTTCCTTTCCTTTTCCAAGGGGGTTTACTTCCAACTCTTTGCCTCCCCTAAAGGTCATGGCACTAGCATTTTCCCTAGGTGGGGGAATGGTTTGAGATGGGAATCTTGTGGAGCTTGAGGCTTGGGATTTTGACATATTTGAGGCCATTTGGGATAGTTGGGGTTTCCAAGTTGCTCACCCTAAGGTTGTTAGCCTCCCTATCCTTCCTTGCTTCCTCTCTATCCCTCCTTGCCTCCTTGCCTCCTCCCTATCTTTCTCTTGATTGGCAAGGAGTGTTTGCAACATGTCACTCAAGTTCCCTTGAGAAGAAGAATTCCCTTGAATGGGACCTTGGTGTGGTTGTCTTTGGGATTGAGAATTACTTGGAAAATTTGAGTTGTTGGGTCTTGGGTTGTTGAAATTTCTTTGGGGATTTTGGTTGAAATTAGAGTTACGGTTTTGGGTGGGATTTTGGGCTCTCAAGTGATTGAATTGACCATTTTCAAAGCTCTTTGACTTGTCACCTCCCCACCCCAAAAGATCACGGTTTCCCACTTGGTTATACATTCCTTCACCACTTGGGTTCCTAGAATTGTAATTCCCATACCCCATAGCATTGACGCTCTCCATAGTGGCTCCTTGCTCAATCATGATGTAACATGTATTTGTAGCATGGTCACCTCCACAATATGAACATTCAAGTGGTTCGGGGTGTTGAGAAAATGAGCTACTTTTGTTGACAACCAAGTTGGACACCATGCTTTTAAGTTCACCCATTTCTTGCATGATTTTGTGATTTTGAGAGGCATAAGGATCTTCCATGGAAGATACATTTCTAGAGCTTCCTCCCCTTTCATTCTTCCTTCCGTAGCTTCTTGTGTTCATCGCCAACTTCTCAATAATATTGTTGGCCTCGGCCACATTAAGTGTATCAATTCCACCTCCGGTGGCGGCAATGATCATCCGTTGGTCGTTTTGCCACAACCCTTCATTGAAGGCCGTCAATAAATCGTCCCCCGACATCCCATGATATGGGCATCTTGCCACAAGGCTTTTGAAGCGCTCCCAATAGTCATAAAGGGTTTTCCCCATATCTTGCTCAATGGTAGTGATGAGCTTCTTTGAGTGATTGTGCCTTGAATCCGGGTAATATTTCTCAAGGAACTTCTTCTTCAAACCCACCCAAGTGGTGACGGAGTGGGCCGGAAGACAAAAGAGCCATTCCTTAGCGGCATCTTGTAGAGAAAACGGAAATGCTCTTAGCTTGAATTGGTCTTCGGTCACTCCTTGGGGAATAGCCCCTTGGCAAATCATGTGGAATTCGGCCAAGTGCCTATTGGGGTCATTCCCCACCATTCCATGGAATCTAGGCAAGTTATGGACAAAGAACCCCTTGAGCTCGAAGTTTACATCCCCCATGGGAGGATATGCGATACATAGTGGTTGCTCCTCATAGTTCCTTGCCCGGATCTCACCAATCGTTCTATTATCCTCCATATTGGGTGGGTAGAGGATGTTCAATGGGGATGGTACCCTCGGTGGTGACTCAAATGTTTGCTCCGGTTGTTCTTGAAATATATTGTTCTCCAACTCCTCTTCACTAGGCTCCCTCTAAAAGGGTCTCCTATAGAGGGGATTCGAAAACAACCAATTGGATATGCTACTTGAGGATGGATCAATGTCTTGGTCACCAAGTCCCTCTTGTGACCTAGGCATAAACTTTTAAAAACAACTCAACAACACAATTAGTAACTTCAACACCAAGTAACCTACAAACAATACAAAAAGAAATATTTGAAAAACAATCTAAACAAAGTATGACGCTAACAAGAGTTTCAATTTGATATCTAGCTATATTGCCTTCCCCGGCAACGGCGCCAAATTTGACGGACTAAAATACGGTGTCGTTAATTCCGCAAATTAACTAGGTCAAATAGAAATTTATAAAACCTTACCTAGACTCAAACCAACCTAAATAAAAGGGTAGTAAGGGTAAGAAAAGGGTCGAACCCAAGGGAAAGCGATAATGCTAAAATAATCTAATCTAGACTCTTGCAAAATATCAATTAACAAAACTAATGACTAATCACAAATTAAGACACTAATTACTAATTAAGACACTAATTAAAACGAAGGCTTAATTTAATTACAAACTATGATATTCACAATGGAAAACATGTAGGAAAACATAAATGGGGGAAAATTTGCATGAGAATTAATTATCAAGTCTAAAATTACCAACAACAACTAAATACTCAAAGATTCAAATATGGAGAAGCAACTTAGTGCAATTATCCCAAGTTCCCCACAATTAACAAATTAACGACCCCTCCTTTCCTCTCTTCTCTAATTATCTATTACAAGCTTCTAAGAACTAGCCACCATGAATTAAACCATCCATAAATGACCCAATACAACTCAACCAATACTTATTAAAACATAAGCATAAATAAAGATGCAAGCTTTAAGCACAAAACCAAAGAAACATGCTAGAATCATGTAATAAAACATTAAACCATGTTCTAATTACACAATAACCCAAATTCCACTCAAAAGATTCCAACTTTTAAACCAAAGTTACAATCTTTCAAGGTTGCTTCAACAAATACCAAGACAAATTAACCAAATTCATCAAGACAAAGCAAATAATTAAACAAACAATTGCTAGGATGGTTAGTCTTAACAACAATTCATTCAACAATGGAATTCAAACATAAGAAAATGGAATTAAATAGAGAAGGAAGGTTAAAAAGGTCTTACAATGCTAAAAGGGAAGAACTTGTTCAAATTACACTAAGCAAAGAAAGGATTAGCTACCCATAGTCTTCTTAATACAACCCATTTCTAATTAAAACCAATTATAAGAGCCAAAGTTGAAGAACAAAGTAGAGAATTTCTAAGGAAAAATATGATGTTGAATGTTGTATGCTTGGCTCTCTTCTCTCTCTTCAGATTTCTGCTTAAATACCCTTGGTCCGCAAACCTAGGGGCCTTGAAAGGTGGGCTTTCAAAAGACAAGACGGAGAATTGAAGAAATGTCGCGCAAAGAAAGGACGCAGGCTGCGTCCTACGACGCAGGCAGCGTCGTGATAACGCAGGCTGCGTCGTGATGACGCAGGCTGCGTCGTGTACTGCCCGATTTCCCTTTGCTTTTCCTTCTTGACTTTCGTTGACCCATGGACTTTTGGCCCCGCCTTGACTTCCATTGACCCATTGGGTTTGGTCTTCATGCCTTGGTGATTCATTGCTAGCCCACTCCAATTTCCGGGTTTTTGGGTCTCGGGTTTCGGGTTTGACTTTCATTGACTTTCGGGCTTGACTCTCAAAATTGACTCAAATTACTATATACCAACATTATTACAAAAACTAAAGTTAACATAAAATAAAGCTAATGACCCGTAAAAAGTAAAACGAAAGACTCTAATAAATACTACTAGACACGACACAATTTGGTGTTGTCAGTGATGTTCGTGACTTAGGCCCCGATGTTCTTGTTGAGACTATTGATCATGCGAAGGTCATTCGTGATAGAATGAAAGCTGCTCAAGACCGACAAAAGTCTTATGCCGATATCCAAAGAAGACCGTTAGAATTTGAAGTTGGTGATAAAGTATTCTTGAAAGTATCTCCGATGAAAGGTGTTAAAAGGTTTGGTGTTAAGGGTAAATTGAGCCCGAAATACATTGGACCCTTTGATATTGTGAAAAGGATTGGTGTCGTTGCTTACAAGTTGGACTTGCCCCCGAATTTGGCTAAAGTTCATGATGTATTCCATGTTTCTCAATTGAGGAAGTACGTTAGTGATCCAAGCCATGTCTTTCAAGCTGAAATGCCCGAGCTAGAACCGAATTTGTCCTTTGAAGAGAAGTCAATCTGCATCCTAGATCGCAAGGATAAGAAGTTGAGAAGTAAAGTGGTTCCTTTAGTGAAAATCTTATGGAGATGTGCCAATGTTGAAGAAGAGACTTGGGAAACGGAAGCTTCTATGCGTATTAAGTATCCAAGCTTATTCGATTAAGGTATCTTTCTTTCGCTCAAGTTTCGAGAGCGAAACTTTTAAAAGGTGGGGTGATTGTAACACCCGCAAATGTACCCTATTTTTATATAGTAAAAATATTATACGGATACTTTTCAGCAAAATTTAGTTTTAGTTTAGAATTAAATTTCCCGTGTCTAGTTTAGAATTTCCGAGTTCGTATTTGGACTTTACGCGAGATTTTGAGTAAGTTACGTCTTAAGACGTTTTTGGGCTTTTCCCATATGTTTTCCACTTACTCCTTCATATACTCCCTTAACCCTAACTCACCCTCACATTCAATCTTCTTCTTCCTCACCAAGTAACTATCAAAACTCTCACCTCCATAATTGATCGATCTTAAAATCATCGATACTCCTTCGTTTCTCGCTCAAATTCACTCAAGTTCGTCTTATTCTTTCCCTCTCATCGTCCTCTATCTTAATTGGTAATAAAATTACCGTCTTTCTCGCTTTTCAATTTATCCGTCTTTCTCAAAGGTGAATTATATTCATCTTTTATTATCAAATTGTAGGTGGTGACCTCCAAGACCCCGACAAAGACTACTTCTTGATAGAAGAGGACATCGACGCGGATTGAAGACACGAAAAGGTAACGGTGAAGGGTTACTCGATATCATTTACGTGTTTTATGTGTTTTCTATGTTAGTGATCGTATTTAGAATATGAGTAGTAATCTTAGGAATTGTGTTGTTGATGATAGTTGTTGTTAGTTGATAATTGATGATGAGAATTGATGATCTGTGATGTTAGATGATGTTCGTGTTATGATAAGCCTTAGTGAAATTGTGAATTTCGTGTGATATTGACCTCAGCCGGCCAACCGGCAGCCGGTCAGCTGACCGGCTGGGTAGTGGCTGATCTTGAATTGTTGTTTACGTAGAATTTTAATATACATTACGTCTCAGCCGGCCGACCGGCAGCCGGTCAGCCACATGCCATTTTGACTTCATAATCTCGTATGACTTTGGTCCCAGCCAGGTAGCCGGCAGCCGGTCCCTTTGACCGGCTGGGACACGCTGCTTTTTCAGTTGGTTTTCAAATGATATATTGGGCTAGCCGGGTAGCCGGCAGCCGGTCCCCTTGACCGGCTGGCACACGCTGACTTTCCTTTGCAATTTCTTTCACATGTTTTCATTTATAATATTTCTGATGGTTCGTTTATCGTATATATTTACGTAATGACTTTAAATATTAATGTTTCGAATATATGATATTCCATTCGCTTGTATCGCATGTTTTGTGACGGATTTTGATATGTCCCACTTTGAGTCGGTTTTACACATGTTACGGTTTGAGCACTAATTTTCCATGTGCTTTGTACTCTCATTCCCTTGGCTACCTCTTCGTTCGTAAGGCTAGAATGTCGGAACGGGGAGTGTATCCTTACTCCTTAATTTCATGTGTAAGTGGGCATATGACGACGTTGTTGGAAGACGAACGATATGCGTTGATCGACTCGGCCGTCAAATGTTGTATACTTGCGAGGTGGTGTCATTACATGTAGCGTACCGCTTGTTATGATGCTTGTGCTCTTTTCCGGCTCTTTCATGAAGGTTGACCGAATTTGGGGTACTCGGCGTCTAGGATTGACCGAGTCTTGGATCCGAAATGTTTATCGCATGTCGAATCGGAAAATGTGATTTCGAGAGTTTGGCCAGGTTTAGACTAGGACCGGATATTTATATCGTCGTTCTACATATACGAAATGTATTGAATCGTGTATGCGTTCAGGGAAATGTTTATTCCATGGATGCGATTTTAATCATACTTGCCATGTACACGGTGCTAGTGCGTGTCATTTACCGTGAGAGATGTGGTCAACGTATTGTACGTTTGAATGGATAATTATATGATTAATTACTTGTGATCGTTGGATGACTTGGCATGGTTTGTTTGTCGAGTCTCAATCTTATCAAACTTATGCCACTAACGGGAGATGCAAGCCCTAGTGAGAGTGTATGGTTGCCTAAGAGTGTCATCCCCGAGTCTTTCTATAATATGATGGTTACGGATTTGTACATCATATGCTTTTATCTTTATATATTGAATTGCCTATTTATCCTTTTCGTACCTCACATGTATAATTATATATATGCATGCTTCTACTTTTGTATTTCCGTTTATGTACGTTTATTGTGATATGGCTGGGAGAACCCGGAGTTACTCCCCACTGATTGTGGCGTTCATGTTTTTCATGGCTGAACAGGTTGCTTGATTGGATGGCTTTTTGCTTGTGGTATTTTGGGTTCAGGTGTGAGCTGGCGGGCGTTGGCCTAGATGAATCACCTCTAGACGTTGTTTAGCTAGTTTGCTAATAACTTTGTTACTTGATAACATTTTGAGAGACCTTGTCTCTTTGTAGTATATTATACTTTGGTTTGTAATCATTGACATTCCTCGTACTTTTCTAATTGCATGTAAAAAGGTTTTAAAAATACCGCATCTTCCGCTATATTAATCACATGCTTGTATGTTTTATTTCCGCATTCTCGAGGGTTGTCACAGCTCCCTATGAACTTCTTTTTCATAAAACACCTAATATTCACCATATGAGAACCTTTGGTTTCCTATGCTATGCTACAACACAAAAACCAGGACGAGGAAAATTTGATTCAAGAGCTACACCTTCGTTATTCTTAGGTTATCCTTTTGGCAAAAAGGCTTAAAAATTACTCAATTTAGAAAATAAATCCACCTTTATTTCCAGAGATGTCATTTTTCATGAACAAATATTCCCATATGTACCAACCACTCATTCTAATTTTCTTCCTGTCCCTGATTGTCTACGTATTTCTTCAGATTTTCTGAATTCATTCCCACAGTAAAATTCATCCAATAACAACACTGATGTCTCCACTACTTCTCCCAACTCTCTTTCTCCCACCAATATACCAGGGACAACAGAACCTGATAATGTTTCTGTTCCTCTTAGACATTCCACCAGAGTGACTTCTTTTCCCTCTCATCTTAGAGACTTTCACTGCCCCTCCAAGAAATCTGATTCATCACGACAGTCAAACTTTACTTGTGCACATACACTTACTTCTTTATTGCATACCCTCTAATTTATCTCATACTGAGTCTATTTGTTGTAACATCAGTCAATCTTCTACCCTTAGCACACACTTACTGCATCCTACACAAGATCCACAGTTTTATGAACAGGTAGCACAGTTCCCCGAGTGGCAGAAGGCATTATCAGCAGAGTTTTCTGTCCTCGAAGCAAATGACACTTGGACTCTTGTACCTCTCCCTTCAGGCAAGAAGTCTATCAGTTGCAAATGGGTTTTTAAAGTAAAGTATAAGGCAGATGGATCAATTGAACGCTACAAAGCCAGACTGGTGGTCAAAGGCTTCACTCAAAGAGAAGGCATAGACTACACAGAGACCTTCTCCCCTGTGGTCAAGATGACTACCATAAGATCTCTGGTGGCTACAGCTCTAAAACAAGGTTGGTCTTTATCTCAGCTGGATGTTAATAATGCTTTTCTCCATGGAGAGCTCGATGAGGAAGTCTACATAAAACTTCCTCCTGGTCTGACCTTACATGATGCTTCCTTAGTCTGCAAACTTCAAAAGTCCCTTTATGGCTTAAAGCAGGCTTCTAGACAGTGGTATGCCAAGCTCAGTTCAGCATTAAAGTCTAAGGGATACACACAATCCTTGAATGATTATTCCTTATTCTACAAAACCTCAAATTGCTCCAAAGTCTACATTGCAGTATATGTTGATGGTATACTCCTAACTGGGGATGATACTCAGGAAATACAATCCTTAAAAACATTCCTAGATCAGACATTCAAGATTAAGGATCTAGGTACTTTGCATCATTCTTTGGGCCCTGAGTTCATTCCTGTTCCTCGTGGCATGGGCATTACCCAGCAAAAGTATTTGAGAGAACTTCTTACAGAGTTTGATTGCCTCAACAAACCACCATTGACAACTCCCATGCAATCTTCTCTCAAACTGTCTCCACATGGGAAATCATCTTCCTGACCCTACACCCTATAGAAGATTGATTTGCAAGATGAATTTCCTGACACATACAAGACCTGACATTTGTTTTGCCATTCACCACCTAAGCCAATTTCTCTCTGCTCCTACTGATGTCCACTGGAATGCAGCTCACCACCTCCTTCGATATCTCTCTGGTGCACCTTCCTAGGGCATCTTCCTTAATTCCTCCACTGATTTTGGTCTTCATGCGTTTTGTGATGCAGATTGGGGAGCCTGTTCTCATTCTAGGAGGTCTGTGAGTGACTTATGTCATTCTACTAAGTGGCAGCTTGATCTCCTGGAAATCCAAGAAACAACAGCCTGTTTCCCATTCATCTACAGAGGCTGAATATAGGTCTTTGCGCAGAGTTACAGCTGAACTGGCCTGGCTTACCAGGTTGCTTGCTGAATTTGATGTCCCAAACATTACCCTTGTTCCTATTAAATGCGACAGTCAAGCTGCTATTCACATTGCCAGAAATCCCGTCTTCCATGAACGTACCAAACACATTGATCTTGATTGTCATTTTGTACGAAAGTGCTTGATAAATGGTATGATTTCTTTATCCTATGTTCCAACCCTTGACCCAACTAGCTGACTTACTCACTAATTAAGTCCCTCAGTGATCATCAACATCAGACTCTACTTAACAAGTTGGGTGTGTACAATCCACCCTCCAACTTCAGGGGATGTTGGAATAACTCAAGATCCTGGTTAATCACACACTGCTACATCACTTGAAGTTTGTTAAGGTTGTTAGAGTTTGACAAAGTTTGTTAGAATTTGTTAAAATTGACTTTCAGTTAGTTAGTTTATCTTCTCCCAATTCTGTTATTTAGCTTTCATATAAATAAACACATCTCAATGTAATTAAGTTAACTTTGATCATAATAAAAACTCTTCCAATTATTTACACGGTTTTCTTTCTTCTGTTAAGCTGCATTTCTAAAAGCTTGACATTGCATTAAAGGCTTCCAAGCTCCATGATCTCTTCAGTGAGTTCTTTCAATTTCTTCTCTCAGTTTCACCTTTACCAATTTCTAATCATCTTTCTTTCACTTCAACTCACTCCTTCTGCTGCCCACACGATTATTACGATATAACATTGTTCCTATTTACAGGTATATGCCTATGATTTGTGGATTATTATTACTGTTATTGTTATTGTTTGTTATTGTTATTGTTATTGTTATTGTTATTGTTACTAAGGACTATTTTAGTATATTAATACTTTCTTCATCCATTTATCCCTCGTTCTCATTTAGTTTATGTATGTTGATCTTAATTCTTTTCTGGGGTAAATAGCTTCCTTGTTTGGCGATTACATTTGTCATTTTCCGTCAGTAATTGCAGTTGTTGCTGCAGACGACGAAATTTAGCCCATAGCTCATGATTTTGGTCTTCACTATCTCAGGTTAGTAAAGTTGCGATTATGATCAGTTATTTCAGATTGTTGATAAATACTCCCTCCATGTCATTTTTATTGTCCCCCTTTCTGTTTTATGAAGATTTAAGGAAATGGGTTAAAGACAAATTAAGATATTCATTTTTACGGTGGTAATAGTTTTATGCTGGAATACAAACTTCACCACACATAAGTTATCAATTGTAACTTATTAATGACCTAATGGGTATTTTCCTATCTTTCATTTTCTCTTCTATACATATATACATGGTTCATTACACCAAATGGGTCTTCAATATCTACTCTTTTGGTGGTAATTATTAGGTTCAGTTTGTATATTTCCATTCATTTTTATGTTTTGTGCTTTTGTCAATTTAATATTAGTTTGAGCTTGGAGATGGTCAACTTCGGATAAATACAAACGGGTTCAACCTAATTAAGATTTTATGTGTTCTTCGTTTTTAACAGGTATGATCATTAATTCAAACTTCAAAGATGGCTTGTTTAATCTCAATTTTTTTTTGTTCCTGATAATTACTGATGTTGTTATTGTTGGGTGTTGAGAGCTAATATGCAATAAGTTTAAATCTATCGTCTGGTAAGCTTTGTTTTAATCTCAAATCTTTGATGGGTTCTCTTGTTTTTGCCTAAAGTTCAACTAATGTGCATGTATACCACGTTTATCTATAAGGGTTCTCTTATTTGAGTCCAAAAAATAGGTTCTATGTTTTGTAAAAAGATTAGCTTGACTATACTTTGAAGCTTGCTTTTACGCGTGGCCATATAAAAAGCAATAAGTATTGCTTAAGACTAGTATCTCCGTCTAAAGCTTTAAACGGGTCAAATAATAACAAGTGGCAATAATAAAGACAAAACTTTTGATATTCTTTAGGCAACAATTGAGCTAATTTGGTATGTATTTGACCCGTCTTAAACTTAAGACGGATACCATCCGTCTTAAATGAGAATTTATGTTTAAAAAGCGATACATGAGTCATTGTGCAAGTAGTATTGAGTTCACATTTTCGATTGTAATTTTTATTCGACTATTAGCACGGTTGATCTATAATCAATCCTTTCACCCAATCTTAGATTTTAGTTTTTTCCCAGTCTTCGTTTTCAGTGATTTTGAGTTGCTTTTGGTGAGCACGATTGTTATTTACCTTCTAGATGATCGACTTTGATGCTGTTTTGGTGATCTATTTTCATGGAGCAGTAGTCTTTTGAATAAACAAGTTAAAGATTTATGGCTGAGTATTTTTGTATACTTGACTATTTGTCAGAGTCTTGTATTCCAGTGGCTAACTGATCGTTGTTGGAGGAGGAGAATGTTGTGGTTGGAGGCAGTTAGAGGAGTAGGATTTGGAGGTTCTACCATAATTGATAGAATTTTTTTTTCTTCCCTTACAATATTTATTCTTTCTGTTTTTTAGTCACCTTAAGCGCGACATTAGTGTATTTATGCTTTCATTTAAGTTTTTTTTAATATGGTTTGTAAATTTGATGATTGTTTGGGTGTTAATGAGTTGATGTGTTGTGCAGATTGGCAGGAGTAAAGGTAAGCTGCCTCAAAGAGAAAGGGACTGACAACCTGATTGTGGGGTATGTCTTTGCATTCTTCTTAACGCCCTCTCATTGTGTGCTTAGACAAAATCCCTGTGAGAGGTTGTGGTATCTAATTGGTCGTTGTTATATTTGGGATTTGCATTTTGGTGCAGCTGACTTACATACTTGGTCATCAACTCAAAAATAGGGGTTAATGACTAATTTCTTTCTTGACAGTGCCTTTATAGGGTGAACATTCTGAAACTCCGAGTATATTTTCTGTGTTGAATTTGAAATTTCATGTTGGCATAGCATGATCCTGAAACTTGTATGAGTGTATTAGTTCCCTCTTATGTTTGTCACACTGAGCTACTAATTTATTTGTTACATACACTTACGTTAGATATGTGCTTAGATCGGAGGTGCATGTTAAAAGAAAGCTCTTCCAAAATTAACAGTTTATGGCTAACATCTTCTTGATATCTACTATGCTTTATGATCTAGGAGAGATAAATGAAGAAGAAGGATATGGGGACGGGCGAAGGGGTGGGTTCATGAGGGGTACGGGGAGAGAGAGCGAGAGCAGAATGGGTGAGGTGACAGAATGACAGGTGGGTGATGGTTTGTAATTCTGGGATAGGAGCCAAGTAAACACATCAAGTTCAAGTGTATTTCATTGAGGGTTCTGCTTTTATTTGTATCATGTCTGAGGCTCTAAATCACATTTCCAAGTCTAACCGTTTAAGTGTAGTACTCTTTATTTGAGGTTGATGATGCTAAAAAAACAATTCTGGTCATGTCGTGTTTGTTGAAATTTTATGCAGCAACAATGTTTCACAGTGTTGAAATTGAGATTCCACCGGGCATTTGTGATAAGAAAGCTACGATTCACAATTAATATGTCTAGATACACCCGCACCTTTCTTGATTTTAATCTGTGTTAGTTTTAAACTAACATGTTCTAATCTTTAATAGACATCTTAACAGAATAATTATGAGAAATTGCCTCTTTGATTTAGTGACTTAATGTTTGATTTAATTGGTCTCTGATAAAATGGTTTATTTTCTGATAAAATGGCATGAAAGGAAACAAGTAAAATGGATGAAATTCGAGTCTAATCTTTGATTCGTCTCTTAACAAAGCTACATAACTAATGAGAGAAATTTCCTCTTTAATTAAAGATGCAGTAGTTCATGTTCTTTTCACTGCTATACTTAGTTGAGTAAGATAGAAATTGCCTCTTATACTGCATCCAGCCTCATTGGTTGCGTTTCATGATTGAAGTATGAGATGCAATAATTCAAAATAAACTGACATTTAAGTTTCATTGTGGCTCAGACTATCAAGTTATTCTATGGACCGCGACTCCGTGAAGCACAATGGTTTATGCGTACTACCTCTTAGATTTTAACGAGCCCTATGTACAAGAGCTACATGGAAATACAAAGGTAGTCCTAGCCGCAAAATGTACTTTGTGTTCACAAGTCGCAAGCACATGTGGAGTACTTTTTATTCTCCTTTCACACTCAAAATTCATGGTATATCAATAGATTATTAGTCTAAAAAGTGTAAATTCATTATAGTTTTACATTGCAGAAAGTAGGCTAGGAAACTTTATCTCGGCGAATAGTAATAATATCTTGGGGTATCGTGCAATATGTTTAGGCTCCGCTTCTTCATATGTAGTGATTAAGAAGCGGATGAATAAAATATTTTAGGTGTTACCTAAGCCATGCTTAGTTTGCTTAAGAAGGTGCATGTGTTTGTGTTTTCTGTAATGTACTTGTAAGAATACACAAGTGTAGTTGAGCAATATCCAATATGTAGCTTTGGTACTTGGTAGACTTCTTAATCACCAGTAGATATTTACTACGGAATCTTGATATAAACAGTACTCTATTAAACTTGGTTATATATTTAATTTGTAACAATTGTGTCCAGGGCTTTTGTTTGTTGTAAATGTGATCTTATCTCATTTGTTTAAGAAAATGCGATATACATATACGGTAGTTACGTAACTGTAGTATGTAGTACACGGTTATTAGTTTTGTTTTACAATAAAGCAAGTTACATATTCGTTCACGTAGAAGTTCTAGGTTTATGTGTAGTTGAATTAGTTATGTGATGTACGGTTATCTTATTCTGCGAGTTAAGAACAAGAGAATGTCTTACGTGTTCGGTGTAATTATTTTCTTTGATAAGTTGATAACTAACCATCCAAACACAAGGTGCGGTTATGTTTTAATAATCATGTTCTTAACAAAATTACATGTGAATTATTTAACAATTCAAAATAAATGAAGTATAGCAACAATAGCTTACGCTAACGACAAAACTATATACATACAATGAATATAAATATTAAAATATTAAAATTAAATCTTAACATGTGCATAGAACGTCAACAATTAAGGTATTTTATTGTGCCGTGCGCATCGCACACGGTGCAACAACTAGTGTTTCTTAAATGATCAAATAAGATAATTGTAGAGAGTACGACAACCTATATATATATATATATATATATATATATATATATATATATATATATATATATATATATATATACTGCTTATACGCAACATTTTTGTAATTGATAGACAAAATTGTATAGCCGTTTTCAGTAAACTGTCCTTTTTATCTAAGATGTTATTATTTTTAGACCTGGCAAAATAAAACCGAACCCGAAAAACCGATCGAAAACATCCGAATTGATAATCGACCGAACACCCGATACAAATAAATGAAATAGTACTTGTAACTCGATTCCACCTGAATCGATTCGAAACTGAATCGAACTCCATGATAACCCAATGAAACCCGAACCTGGATTTATCTAAATCGATGAGAACTAAACCGATTTACCTGAATGAAAAATGTTTATTTTTTCATAAATACAATCAAAATTAGTGTTTTTTCATTAATTATTTAATGATTAATATTTTTATGAATTATTACGTTCAAATTAAAAAGTATAGGGTCTATTTACGCCATTATTTTTACTCTCAATTCGAGAAATCTATGACCCGAAACTCAACTGAACTGAAATAAACCCGATCGGAAACGTACCAGACTCGAAATAGTACAAACCGATTAAAGTTGCTAAACGTAATGAACCCGGTCAAACTCGAACCGAAATCAAAATTAAGTTCAATCTGAATTAAATCGAATCGATTTAACACGATCCAAAACTGAACCGAATGACTCATTTGCCAGGTCTAATTGTTTTCGCGCACTTTGATATGGAAGTCGCTCAAATTTTGTAAAATCACTCAAAAAAAAATGAATAACACAATTAAACCTATGCACAACTATTTTCATGTTGTAAAAGAAGGGTATATTCTTCAACAATAGTCATTTTCATGGCCAAACATTAAATTCGTTATTATATTTAGATGCATGGTGATGCAATTGTCTTTCCAAGCAAGGATTACTGCCCACTTATTGATAGGAGTATCATTTACATATGGTGACTCTTCAACCATTTGCGAATTAACAAGAGTAAAATGAACACTTTGGATGTTGTCGACATTAACTTGAAAAACAAAGATTTGATCGGCCACCTTGCCTTTTTATATAATTAAAACCAACCTATTAAGTTGAATAATAAGCCTTGGGTAAATCGAAGAGTTAGGCTTCTATCTGCCTCAAGACATAACATTCTCATTTGACGGTCATAATATGGACAACTTTAAAGAAATAACATAACAGTCTTAAATTATACAGAGTATATTTTGTGACACCAATTTTCATTTAAGATAGAGTTACTGATCTTAAACTTAAAATGAGTTAAAACGTTCTCACAAAAAGCAAGTGGGGGAATCCCGCTTGCTATTTGTAAAGAGGCTTAATCAGCCTTTAAATGCGAATTTGTGATTTTGTAATCATTCCTCTTTGTAAGATTCATGTCTGACCTCTCTTTATTTCTTGTAAAGGTTTTTGATCGACACGCCTTAATTTGACAAGTAATTTAATTAAGGAATTGGTTTTTTTAATAACATGGAATATAGCATATTCTTTGCCACTTTCGTGCTACGTGTATTACATGCTTTTGATTATATTTTGGATACTTTTGCGTAATTATATATGTTGCAGAACATCTGAGATCATCGTTTTTTACTAATGGAGACATGGAGTGATGAAAACTTGTTATTGTACGGATTACTATAGTGTATGTTTAAAAACTAATGCAAGTTCCTATATGTAACCGAACTATTTAAATGTAGACTGTAAGTAAGTAAACGATATCACCAAAAAAAAATTTAAATGGAGTTATGGCGCGTTTTTTCTAGCTGTCGTAAAAACTAGTAATTAACATACCAAATTAACAATTTATAAATACCTAACAAATACTAGACTAGACTCTAATTAAGATAGTAAAGCGAAAGTAAGGGTCGAACCCAAGAGAAGACAAAGATAAAGTTAAGAAAAATTACACTAAGACTAATCACTAGCTAAGAGTCTAATGACGCGATTGAGAACACAAATTGAAATATTAACACACAATGAATATTTAACAATGGTAAACGATGTTTAACATGAAACAAGAGAGATTTGAGTTGAGTAGTGACATGAAAGTATAAAAAGATGCAAACTTTACTAGCTTGACAATATGACAAACACCTAATATGCAAAAAATTATCAATCGATGAGACAAATTGGTGCAACTCCACTATTCAAGGAACAATAACCCTAGGTTTATGCAAGAAATACCAACCCCTAAATTACTAGCCTAATTGTACCTTTAATCCCACAATTAGTGACTTATATCTAAGCCAATAAATCATCACCTTCCCTACCAAGTCATCTAGTCTCTAAGCCAACACTTAGAGAAAAAGATAGAGACTTTAAGAGCCTAACAAGCATGGAATCAAGATTATGAATACCCTAACACTAATCTAAGCCAATTAGTGAAGAGTATCAAGCACTACTTACTCACACAATGCAATAGTGAAGAGTATCAAGCACTACTTACTCACACAATGCAAAAACTAAACCGTTTAATGCAAAATACAAGTTTGCTACAACATGTTGTATAAACTAAGTCATTCACACAATATTAGCATAAGAAGAATGAATGAACATAAAGATTACCAATCTAAATGTTTATACTTTCAAAAAGGAAATAAGAACAAAGTAATGCTACTAATAATATAGATAAAGGGTTGAAATCTTACAAAACAAAGGAAAGATTAAACCTTTCTAGTGGAATTATACCAAAAGGATGCTTAGCTTTCCATTAAATAAGGAAAGCTTCAACTTTTCTTAAGAAATAAACTAAAGCTAGAAATAATCTAACAAAGATTTTTAGGAGGTTTGATACATGAGGGACATGGGTATATGTTCAAAACTCAACATCAAGTAACTCATGTCATTCCAGATTGGTTCACTTAACTTGGGCGCTAATTATAAGAAAATACATAGGTGATTTTGATAATATTATCACTTGAGAGGAAAGTACATGTTACTAGCTTTCCAACAAGTGGTCACTATTGGAGTAAGTGTCCTCAACAATAGTGCGATCACAAAATAAAATCTCAATAATAAGAATACAAAGGGATGATGAATATTATATTCAACTGGTCAACATAAATCGGTAACGATTGGCTCAATTGAGTTTGACGTTACTGCCATATGACGGTGGTGATCAGTTGATCCCTTGAGGTCACACCTAAAGGATAATCCCCAAATCATGTACATTAATTAATTGTATAGCGATACAGATTAATAATTAATTAATCCCTTAAACTGAACCAAGTTTAAATTGTAAGTGACAATTATATCTTATTGTAATATGATTAAATAAGATTCATTTTAGTAATTTAATTGTTATATTACTAAGAATGCATTATGTTTATGAAACATTTGAGATAAGCAAAATTGGTTAATTATAATTACAAATTGTTGTAGATTATATTAACCAAATATGAGATGACCCATTTTATTTACATGTAACTATAAAATGTGACTTAAAATGTTAAGTCTAATTTATTTGTTATGAAATTGCATTTAAATTAGTTAAATGTATATTTATAAGCCAAATTACATGTTACATGTCACATGTCACATATGTGACAAATGACAAATTACAAAAATAAAATGGACACCCATTTTAAGTTGAAAAAACCTGATGGGAGGGTATAGGGTAGAGGTTTAGGTATTATTAGTTGTTCTAATTAAGAATTAGACATAATAATTAACCCTAGACCTAGACTATAAGCTATTGTATTGTTAAGAACAAAAGAAAAAGCAAAACCCTTCCCCATGCTCATTGTGGCCGGTCATGGTCTTCTTATTAGGTGAAAATTTTCTCCTTATTTGTATTGAATTCATCTTATAAGAAAGAGGTATGCTCATCTCTCATAAAATACATCTCTCACTAAAAAATATCTTGAGAAGTTTTATAAACTTGAGTTCTAATTCATACATAATATTACTAGTGTAGCTAGTAATAAGAGGTATTTGATATATTATTAAGGGCTACTGCAATATATACTAGTGTAGTATTTTGTATTGTTTTGGGTATTGTCTTGGCGCAATAAAAGGAGAGTTCTTATACTAAGGACGTAGAGATTCATCCCTAATATTATTAGCTCAAGAACAAAGTAGGAAGGAGTCCTATTTTGTGCCCAAAATCCTTTAAATCAATGTAAGGAAATGATTTCTTCTTATCTTTGTTTTTATATGTTATGCATGCATAAGATCTAATTAGTTTATGAGTAAACTATTAGTTACAAGATATTAGAAATGTCTAATATTGAGTTTAAGAAACTTACAAGCGGTATCAAGAGCCAAGGTTGTTGCATGCATAATCGATTTTTAGTTTTTTCGAGTTATTGTAAGTTAAAGAAAACTAGTAATTTGTGTTTTATGAGATAAAATCACAAATTTATTTTCATGTCAATATATTCTGGTCCTAATATGATTTTAGGTCGTTTTGATGATTTAGGAAAATTTATATTGCTCAAATATGATTTTTAGTGTTTTTATTACATTTTAATGAGTAAATTGATGTTTAAAATGCTAAAAATAGTTACACTTATCTTCTGACCTTTAAATGTTTACACAATATCTCACATGAATTTTACTTACTGTATGTAAAATGTTGTGTGAAGTGGACTTATTTCGTATGATTTATGATTTTTATATGATAAAATGAAATAGATAAAGGTCAAATGGTTACAAATACTTCCGCTTTGAATATGACTATTAAATTTTAGTATGTTGTCACATGTACATTTTCCTGTTATACTGGAAAATTTGAGACTAATGTGATTTGTCTAGCATGATTTTTGAATTTTTAATGAAATAATTGCATAAATAGTGACTAATTTAGCAAATATAGCTAAAATAAATTTCATGTCAAGAGAAAATTGTTCCTGGTTGCATAAATATCCCACATTTCATATCTTAAGTTGAAAATTTAATATGATTATTTTTTGCATGCTTTATGTATTTTATTTGATAATACCGATAAAGCGCAACCATTTTTCTCAAAAACCGATTCGAAATTTTTAACCATGATTTTTGAAATTATGAGTGTCATGGAAATGTTCCATAATGTACAAAAATTTAAAATTTGAAATTTGAAATTATTGTAGTTAAATTTGGGTTTATTTGATTAAAATATGATTTTAAAGTCTAATTATGAGCAATTATACAACAACAAGTTGAATTATTGTCAAAATTGAGTGATGACTAATTTTTGAGGCCTAAATGAGTTGGTATAATTAACTTGGAATTAAATATGATTTAAGTATTGTTTTGTGATTTTAAGAAGTTATTATCACGCATTTCCATAAAACCGGGTTATATACGATATAAACCGTAATATAGGGCGGTTTGGCATTTAATATGAGCATGTTTTATACATATTATAATGCTGCATTTTTATTTATAAATTTCATATATTCAATTTATGAATGACATATTTTGGTTTATGTAATTTGGAATTATGTAATTTTATCTTATTATGGCCTTAGTTTTAATCGATATTGCCCGAAATGTAAGGGAATATTGATTCGGTTGTAATTTAATGTGATCTCGTATCACTTTTATTGTATTATTTTATTTTACAAATGTATAATAGGAAATTATTGTAATTTTATTATATAATTTGTAATTATTTGTAATACCGGAGTTTCTCAAAGACGGTGCCATTCGGAAAGGAGTTCCGAGAGAGACGGTGACCTTGGGAGGCGTGTTTATGAAGTTCAAGGGACCAAAGGAGTTGGTTTCCGAATTTGTAATTGATTATATGATTTTCTATTCTAGGAAAGGCCATACTAGGAGTTTTACTTTTATGCTTGCATTTTATTTAATATGTTTGCATGCATTGCCAAATCGCTATAACATGAAATGCATATTTTATCGACTATTCGACCGTGTCAAATTAAAATAATCGTTAATTTATCGATTTAGTTCACTTCAACATGATAGATTATGATTTGACATGACCTCTCATAATAAATAATTGAGATCAAGCCTTACCCAATGTAGAACCCATGAATCCCAATTTCGCAAGGAAGTAGGCTCGGCTCACCGGGGTGCTAAACTTGTTACGTTGGGTAAGTGGGGTAACAAAGGTTATTATTTTGAAATTTGGATTGAGCTCAACGGAAGTATTCGCGACCGTAGCCGCATGTGTTCCGAGCTTAAGATAAATATTAAACTAATATTATCGACCGAGAGTTCTAATGTAGAATCGATTAAAGAGTTAATCCACCGAATTATGTTAATGAGGGATGAATCGGCTTACTGTGCCCAAGTTGATATGAATTTGGATCTCGCAATCATTTATAATAGTTGGGTAGAGGTCACTATTTAAATGTTAAAACTTGTTTAAAATGTTTACAAGTATTTAAAATGATAAATGTTGACATTTCCTTTATGTCTTTAAAATTTGTAGTCATAATTGTTTATTCGCAATGGCAAATGCTAATTCGTCCACCACCACCTATGCTCCAACTCTCACGATTGTCTGATGGCTTCGATCCTTCATGGGTCGATGCAAGTTAGAAAAGAATGGAGCTAATTTTACCGATTGGGATATGCAACTCCGTTTGGCCGCGGAGGGTAACGACAAGTTTCGTTATCTTATCAAAGCCTCTCCCGAAACACCTAATGAAAGGTCAACCGCCGCCGCAAGGCGAGCCTATGAGGCTTACCACAAAGAGTCCGCTGCGATCAAAAACATTTTGATCTTCTCGATGGAGGCCGATCTTCAAGGGAGTGCCATAAGATGAGCACGGCCTATGAGATCTATGCCAAGCTTGTGACCATGTTTTTTCACAAGCTTCTAGAATCTTACAATATGAGACGGCTTCCACATTATTCAACATGAACCTAAAAGAGGACCAAAAGTTAGCCCTCATGTACTCAAATTGATTGAGCATGTTGAGACTCTTAAATTGCAAGGGGTGACCATTCCCGAACAACTCGTTATCGACCGAGTCTAACATTCCTTGGGAAAATCAAAGCATATGTGAAGTTTAGGGTAAACTACAATATGCATAACATGAGAAACCTCTCTTCATGAAATGCACAAGATGCTCGTGCAAGCCGAGAGAGACATGGGCTAAATGTTAGCACTTCCAAGGATGTTCTCCATATTAATAAAAGGAGCAAGGGAAAGTTCAAGAAATGTGGTAGTAAAGGGAAGAAGCCCTCCACCTTCAAGGGAAAAGGGTAAAGCTATTAAGAATAGCTCTCCCATGCCCAAGAAGGGTGCCTCCAATAAAGAAAAATGTCATTATTGTAATGGCGTAGGGCATTGAAAGAGGAATTTCTATAAGTATCTTGGAGATCTTAAAACTGGAAAGGTTGTTCCAGTAGGTAAATATTTATCCCTATCGTTTATGTTATGATCTCAACTTTGGTATATAGATACGAGTTGTGATTCTTACCCTATTTAATTGTAATTAGGGCATCCTAGCAAGGATAAAGGCTAGGACAAGCAAGCCTAAGAAAGCTTTTCAAAGGAAGCTAAGGTAGCTACCCATGATTGAAGACCTATGGACGCTTGGTCTCATTTTGAATTGTCAAAATTTTGGGATGTATTTTGAGACATTGTTTTTAGAACTTTTATAATTTCCTTGTTTGACATGGAAATTTGTTCAATTCCTTTTATTGACATTGGTTGTAATTGGATTTAGTGACTTGGTTCTCAACCCAAGTCATTCGGTTTGTTGAAACTTTTTAGTTTTAAAAACTTGTCATCATACTATACTTGCACAAATAACATAAATTGTATCGACTCAAGTTGATCATATTAGTATTATGATGATTGGATCATTATAATAGAAGGCTAAGAATTTGATTCTCACTTTGAAAGATCAATTGCTAAGTCAAAATTGAGTTATTGAACTCAAAGTAGGGAGTCTACCAAACCAATTGGCCTCACCACTTATAAAGATTGTAATTGACATGAATATGAGTACACCTCTTTAGCTTATAGAACTAGTCTATCTCGAAGCTAAGATTCGATGTCTTTACAATGAAATCTTTAGTAGATCACTTAAGGTCATGTCGTGATACTTCTACCTCCCTCACGAGTATGAGTACAAAATTGTTTGTGGCTCATAAGGCTATCTTTATGGAAAATAGTTGTATTTTCTAAAGATAGAGTGGGAGAAAATAAGGCACAACGAAAACCTAGTTAGGAACTAGTGAGGAAACCATGGCAACCTAGTTAGGAAACCAAAAGAAAGCGTTCTTAGGTGAATCCTTAGACTAGTGACAAGACCAAAAGAAATTGTTCTTGATATAATTAGATTATGATCTATGAAGTGGAAGTACCTAGAAATTTTGAATTTCGATTTTTTAAAAGAGACTTATGAAACTAAATAGAATCTATGCAAATGAATGACATATTTGGAGTTGTCCAAAATCATTCTATAAACTTGAAGATGTTTTAATTGGAAGTGTCCAATTATGTTGCATGGATAGACATTTAGATGTCTACAAAAGCCAAGTTAATGCGTAACTATGCTTATATCCAAATCATCAATGAAATACCTTATAATAGGTGTGTACAAGATACACATCAAAACCACATGTCCAAATAGGGATTTGGAATAGGATCTGTACATGACACAAGCCTATTGTATGTATCTACCTAGAGGTTATGATGATCTTTTCTATTATAAGATATAAGAAGGGTTTCACTCGAATTGTCGAAAAGTCATGTATAGACATGAAATTCAGTGGGAGTTAAAGTCATGTATAGACATGAAGGTAAGTGGGAGTTTAAGTTATCATGTAAAGACATGAAGTTCAGTGGGAGAAATTGTTTTCCACGTGAATGACGTTTCACTCATTAAGAGTGACATATTCATATTACCTTTTTGAAATGAGTGATTGGATTTTAATGTTGGATGAAAGAGGGCAACATGTATACTAAAATCAAAATCTATTGTGGAATAGAAGATTTTAGCTTGGCATTTAAAAGGTATCTTATATCGATAAGATCCTTAATATATTCAACAAGTTAAATAGGTTGTTTATGTTGATAAAAGTGGGATCACTACGAAAGGGTCATAGTCATCCACTGAACCTAAGAATTGTTGATCACATGAGACCGGTCATGTATGCCATTACATGCACATACCTAAATGAATTGTATGCTGGGAGCATGACAAGACTAAAACAAAATAATCCACATGAGAGTCATTAGATAGCCTACGAGAACATCCGTAGAGTTCTCGAGGAGAACTAGGGATACACTCTTATGTTTGGTAGAGAAAATTTGGATATATGGTAAAAGTTACACAACCCAAATTCCCAAACTTATAAAAGGATTTATCAAAATTCTAGGCGTACTTTTGTTATAAAAGAAGCGA
>JAIUZE010026706.1:0-10015 GCA_022085475.1 Heliosperma pusillum | reverse complement strand
AGGAACACTACCTCCTACCTCCTCCGACCTCTCCATCTCTGAAACACCACTACTAACAGGATTAGATCTACTACACCGAAAAATAACACGACGCTTTAAAGCCGTGACTCTACGGTTCACCGTACGATCTTCGGGAACCATAACGCTCTTTCCTCGATCTCACATATGCATTACACAATTAAAACATTCAAATAAGCGTTAATAATATTCCAAAAACATATTATCATCGAACAAATTAATTTAATCAACTTAATTAACAAATTATAAAAAAAAATTTTGGGAAACCATGGACGGACTTTTAATCAAAAAATTCAAACCATGGGCGAAATTTTTTTTTTGGAAACCAACCATGGTAGGATTAAAATTCTGGAAATCCCACCATGGGTGGACAACCAAATCACACGTCTCACCATGGTGGGATGAAAATTCTGAAAATCTCACCATGGTTGGACGTGTGAAATGGTTGTCCAACCATGGTGGATTTCCAGAATTTTAATCCCACCATGGTTGGACAACCAAATCACACGTCCCACCATGGTGGGACTTGGGGGAAAATTTTTTTCCCCCATGGTTGGACGTGTGATTTGGTTGTCCAACCATGGGGGAAATTTTTTTTCCTCCAAATTTCACCATAGAGGGATGAAAAACTCGGAAAAAAATTCGATTATTTCTATCTTTATACAAACAACAACAAACTAATCAAACAAAAAACAACAACAAACAACAAACAACAAAAAACAAATTACAACAACCATAAACATCACATAACTATTTTAGAACAAATTAAACAAAAAACAAACAAATAAATTAAACCAACAATAAATCGAAAGACAAACTAAGAACAATCTTTATTTTAACTAAAACTTTACAAATTAAACCAACAATCTAATTTAAGTTACAATAAATCAAAAGATTAGTAAATAGATCTAAGAAATTTGTTGGACCAATTTGATAGTTTTGATAATGACATGTGTTTACGTAATAATATGTTTTACTCGATATATCATATGCGTGTAATTGTGTGCTTTAGTCTTATTATAGCTAGCAACAATTATGAGAAGAAAGATCAAAGTTAGGCATAACTTTGATAAAGTTTGTGAGACAAAGTTATAACAACTTCAGGAATAACTTTTGAAGTGAACATGGAAGTTATAGCCAACCAGGCATAACTTTAAGGAAAATCGCTTCAAACAAGATCTACATAAATCTACACAAGACTCGAGATGGAAGGTCTTTGTGATCAAGATGAAGAGATGATCCGTATACTGAAGATCTTTGTGAAGATTAGATAGTATAGGTCGTCATTCAGTAACTATTCCATTCGAGAGATTTTATGTTCAAAAGTTATAGCTTTAGTCTATGATTTTGGATGATAAAATATTGATGCATGATTTTGGAAATAAAATGTTTTGAAATGTTTTCAAAAGTGAAAGAGTTTTATTTTTATATTTATCAATTATTTTAATAGAGAATATATTTATGAGATTCTATTGGTTAGTAATACAACTTATGGGCTGTCATGCTACCTAGGGTTTCTAATATATTCTATCTCAATTTGTTGTTAACCTAATTAGCCCACCTAGTGGTTGAGCCATCTAGGGTTTCGTGAAACCTAGTTTGTGCCACCTAGGGATTCGTGCTCCTAGGGTTTCGTGAGCTATAGGAATCCTGCCTCCATAGGTTTGTTTCCTTAGTTTACCTAATCTAGGATTCTACTATATCTTTACAACAATATTTTGAGATATCAAGATAAATATATTTCTATAAGATAAACCAAATAATATTTTGAGATAAAGATATTTCTAAAAGATAAGCAAATATTATTTTATGGAAAGATAAGTATCTTTGTTAAATATTATACTAGGGTTTTAGATCTACTATGATTCTTCTTCTATAAATACTCATTCACATACAAATTGCAATCAACACGACAAAAACACGAAATACACAACATATCACACGGCATATTATTTTACTTGTGTTGATTTTCCAAAATCGTTTTAAAGCAAACCTTTGAGCAAATATTTATTATTTTTAGAGTTTGTTTTTAAAAGAGTCGTGCATCAATTATTATCAATCGCTTGAGTGAAATACGTTATTGGATAATAGTACATCATTATAAGCGTACAATTCTTTAACGGGAATCTGTGTGAGTTATATTGTACTTTCTTATTAGCGTAAGATAGTATAGGGTATTTAGCGATACTCATCTGAGTTATAATCATAGTGTTGATTATACGAGTGGGTTGGTAATTTTTGTAATTCGTAGAAAGGTACTAAAAATTATTAATCGAGAATAGTGGACGTAGGTTTCAACGTGTGAAACTGAACCACTTCAAAAATCGTGTGCCTCTCTCTTATCTCTTTACTTTTCGTTATTTCGTTATTCGCGCTTACTTTGATTAATTAATTAGTTGATTTTAATTCATAAGATCAAATAATTAATTACATATCATATAAATCGAAAAAAGTGGGGCTAGTTTTTAATACTCAATTCACCCCCCCCCCCTCTTTCGTATTCGATCAATAGACTCTACAATTGGTATCAGAGCCTCGTGCTCTTGATTGCCTTACAGCAAGGAGTCTGATCTATTTATCTTTTTATTTTTATTTATTTTCCGCTGCATTTAATTTTATTTTAATGGATTCCAAACATCTGAAGTGTCCCGTATTCGATGGGAAGAACTACAGTCTATGGAAAAATCTGATGACCCATTTCATAAAGGGTAACGATTGGGAGTGTTGGCTAATCATTAAGAATGGTCCTAATAAGATCATGCTTGGAACGGCCACTGGCACTTCCATCGAAAAGAAAGAAGATGACTATGTTGAGGCAGATTATAAGAAAGCTGAGAAAAATTCAAAGGCTATTAGTCTGTTGCAAAACGGCATGACCCATACTGAAATTGATCGTTTCTCATCTAGTTCTACTGCCAAGGAAATATGGGATGGTCTTGAGTTAGCTTATGAGGGGACAACTGTTGTCAAAAAGCAACGCATAGCTCTACTTATGCGAAAATCCGAATTGTTCTCCATGGAACAAAATGAATCGCTTGACAGCATGTCTACTCGCTTCTCCAGTATCATTAATGAATTGAAAAATCTTGGAAAAACTTTTGACTCCGAGGAAATTGCCAGAAAGATCCTTAGAAGTCTATCTAAACGATGGAGACCTAAGGTGTCGGTAATTGAGGAATGTAAAGACCTATCTGACCTATCTTATCAAGAGCTACTTGGAACCCTAATGGCTCATGAGATCACTCTTGATGAAGATGCGGCAAACGATAGTAATAGCAAGAAGGTGGCTCTACAGGCCGAATCTAGTGAAAGACAAGATTCGGATCTTGAAGATGAAACAGTGTTATTTGCTAGACGTTTTAAGAAAAAGTTCTTTAACAAACCACAAGGGAAAACGTTTAACAACAAAACCAACAAATCTTACAAGAAGCCAATTGAGCCAAAAGGGTCTCTTTCAAGTCGTGGTTGCTTCAAATGTGGGGATAATGATCATATGATCAAAGACTGCCCCACATGGAAGAAAATCAAAGACAAAAATCAACGAGACAAAACCAAGAAGGAATTCAAGCAAGTGATGATGGCTTATTGCTGGGGAGATCTCGACACAGAGGACGACGAGTCAGAGGAAGAGTAAGTCGGCAACTTGTGTCTAAGCAACGTCAGTCTTGACCTAATTTCTGACCGTGACAATGAAAGCGAATCCGAGATGTGTCTTGTTGGCAACTCAGATTCAGAACCAGATTCAGAAGATGACGAAGAGGTTAGTCATCTCGAACTTAAAAAGCAAGTTAAGAATTTATCTAAGAAGTCTTTAATTAAGTATTTTGAAGAAGCCTTAGATCATTGTCATGAGCAGAGTCTAGAATTGAAAGATCTTAAAGAACAAATTCTTGACATTGCTGAGGAAAACCAACTTCTTACGGCCAAAGCTAAAAAGCTCAAGTCTAAAGTTATGGCAACTTCAGCTATAACTTCAGACAAGACAAATGTTGAGAAAGAAGCTCTTGAGTCTAAAGTTATGGCTAATGAAGCTATAATCTCAGAGTTAAAACTCAACATTAAGCATCTTCAAGCCAAAGTTCTAGCTAATGATGCTATAACTTTAGAATTGAAGAAAGTCAATGAGCTTTTACAATCTCAAGCCAAGACAAAGGAAGTTGTTATTCTTGATCATGAGAAAGTAAACTCTTTTCTTTCTCAGCAATTGAAAGAATTAAAGGCTGAATTCTCCCAAGCCAAAAGTCAACATAATGAGGAGAAACTTATCTTGAACAAACGTTTCAATGATTTTCGTGAAAATTTCAAAAAGAACAATCCCTCCAAAGACTCGAATGTAGATCATTCGTTGTGTGAAAAGGAAATTCAGTCTTTGAAGGAATTGCTCCTACATGCACGAAAAGTTCATGATAAGTGGGAAGGAAGTCAAAAGGTCTTAGACTTCCTTACCGAACAGTCTAACAATAACATGAAGAAAGGTCTTGGTCATGAATGCTATAGTCGTAGAGACCACGATAAGTGCAAATCCACTCCTTCTGACCGTGATTTCAGAAGAAGAAAGTATGTCAATCTTTCAGAATATCTGATTTGCAATTATTGTGGTCACAACGGTCATGTTAAAAACAATTGTGTTAAATATGTTAATGACAACAAAAATCAAACTGATTTTGTGAAAGAACGTGACGTGTCTAGTGTTAATGAATCTGACCCTGAATCTCAACGTGATGAGATTAGAAACAATGAGTTTAGATGGTTTTATGACATGTCTTTCGATTACACATCTGTACCTTCAAAATCTAAAACTTATGTGAATCAGAAGCAGTCGTTTAAACCTAATGTGCGTCGTAACAACAATCAATATAATAAACCTAGCAAACCCTATCCTAAGAAGAAAAGAATTGTCAAACAGGTATGGGTTAGGAAGGATCAAATATATAGAGTCACTAACCATAAAGGACCCAACTTAGCATGGGTACCTAAAAGCTGTATTTGATTCTCTTGCAGGTAATAGTGAAAGAAAATAATCTATGGTATCTCGACAGTGGTTGTTCGAGACACATGACTGGAAACAAGAATTTATTTCTTTCACTAGAACCCTTCAACGGTGGCAAGGTCACCTTTGGCGACAACAAGAAGGGCAATATAATCGGTGTAGGTAAGATTGGTATATCTTCTTCACATGCTATCAATAACGTATATCTGGTAGATGGCCTTAAGCATAACTTGCTAAGTATCTCTCAACTATGTGACAAAGGCAACAAAGTCGTTTTTCATTCAAATGTTTGTCGTATCATAGTTGAAGGAACTAGCAATGTTATCTTAGAAGGCTCACGTAAACGGAACGTGTATATGATTGATTTAAACATAGTCACTACAAGTTCCTTTACGTGCATGAAAGTCACTGTGGATGACTCATGCTTGTGGCACAAGAGGTTTGCACACATCAGTCCAACGATTTTAAAGAAACTTAAGTCTTGGGATTTAGTTGAGGGTTTACCCTCAATCAAATTCGAACAAGAAAAGATGTGTGACTCATGTGCCCGTTGTAAACAAGTTAGATCTTCATTCAAACCGAAACGAGTAGTAAGTACAGAGCGTCCACTTGAGTTGGTACACATGGATTTGTGTGGACCTATGAAAGTAAGAAGCCGCGGTGGTTCAAGGTACGTATTCGTCCTAGTCGACGACTACTCAAGGTATGTATGGCCTATCTTCTTATTTACTAAAGATGAAACTTTCGATGAGTTTGTAGTACTAATGAAGCTCGCCCAAAACAAGTATGATAAAAAGTTAGTTTCCATTCGTACGGATCATGGCACCGAATTTGATAATCAAGCTTTTATAGAATATTGTAGGGAGAATGGTGTAGGACATAACTTTTCGGCACCACGAACCCCACAACAAAATGGTGTTGTGGAACGTATGAATAGAACATTAGAGGACATGGCCCGCACTATGCTTTTGTGTAGTGGCCTTCCTAAGAGTTTCTGGGCAGAAGCCATAAGTACTGCATGCTATGTGCACAATAGAGCTATGATTAGACCTATTCTCAAAAAGACTCCCCATGAACTTTTAAGAGGGAGAAAACCCAATATAGCTCACCTTCGTTGCTTCGGTAGTAAATGTTTTGTCCATAATAATGGAAAAAGTAATTTGAGCAAATTTGATACACGAAGTGACGAAGCTGTGTTTGTTGGTTATTCTAATCATAGTAAAGCTTTTAAAGTTTTTAACAAAAGAACGTTGTGCATAGAAGAAAGTGTTCATGTTGTATTTGATGAAGATAATGTGCCTGAACAAGTTGAACAGAATGAAGAAGAAGACATGAATGATCCAGACTTTCGCCTTTCAAGGGAAGACGAGCCAGTTAATAATGAAGAAGTTATTGAAGGAATCAATGATGAAATTGATAAATCCGCAAATGACCTTGAACAGAGAACTGAGACAATTGTTGATGATACGAATGTCTCTTCTCAAACCAAGGAAAAGGAAACTGAAGTTATAGCTGATGATGCTATAACTTTGAACCAGAACCAAGATGGTGTAACTGAAGTTGTACCAACTTCAGCTATAACCCCAGAGTCCAACTCAGGGGGAACCAATCTTGATTCTGAATCATTTGAGGAAAGTGATAGTTCATCAGATGATGATGAGCCTAGGAACTCTAAAAAATGGAAATATATGAGTTCTCATCCTATGGATAGTATCCTAGGAAGTTTGAATAAGGGAGTTCAAACGAGGCGAACATTAAATAACTTTTGTTCATTCTATTCTTTTCTGTCCACCATAGAGCCCACCAACATCAAAGAAGCTCTTGCAGAATCCGACTGGATTGTGGCTATGCAAGAAGAGCTTCAACAGTTCGAACGCAATAAAGTATGGCACCTTGTGCCTCGACCTCCTAATCGAACTGTGATTGGTACTCGATGGGTATTCAGAAATAAATTGGATGATTCAGGAGTTATAGTTCGCAATAAGGCTCGATTGGTCGTTCAAGGTTATAATCAACAAGAGGGGATTGATTATGACGAGACATTCGCTCCAGTGGCAAGACTTGAAGCTATTCGCTTGCTCATCGCCTTCGCAACTCACAAAGGAATGAAATTATTCCAAATGAACGTTAAGACTGCATTTCTTAACGGTTATTTGGAAGAAGAGGTTTTTGTTGAACAACCTACTGGATTTTTGAATAGCAAGTTTCAAAACCATGTTTTTTAAACTCGATAATACCATCTTTATATGGTTGAAAACAAGCGCCCTGGGCTTGGTACGACAATTGTCAAAATATCTATTACAAAAAAAATTTTCACGAGAAGGGATCTGTCGAACAAAACCTATTTCTAAAAATACGAGGGTTCTGATTTACTTGTTACTCAAATTTATGTAGACGATATTATTTTTGGTTCTACTAACAATAAATTGTGCAAGTATTTTTCAGATCTTATGACCTCAGAATTTGAAATGAGCATGATGAGAGAATTGAAATTCTTCCTAGGACTGCAGATTCAACAAACCAAAGAAGGCATAAAGATTCACCAACAAAAATATGTCAAGGAGCTAATCAGAAAATTTGGTATGGAGAACGCTCATCAAATGGACACGCCTATGGTAACTGACAAAAAGTTGACCTTAGACGAAAATGGTAAGTCCGTAGATGAGACTACATATCGAGGTATGATTGGTTCTGTATTATATTTAACTGCAAGTAGACCTGACATTATGTTCAGCGTATGTGTCTGTGCTAGATTTCAATCATGTCCTAAGGAATCACATATGATTGCAGTTAAACGTATCTTGAGATATTTAATTGGTACATCTAATCTATATTTGTGGTATCCACTTGAGTGTAATTTCGATCTAGTAGGATATTCAGACGCAGATTATGCGGGATGTTCTTTAGATAGAAAAAGTACCTCTGGATTTGCTACATTTGTTGGACCATGCATAATTACTTGGGGCTAAAAGAAGCAAAATTCGGTTGCGTTATCTACTGCAGAAGCCGAATATATCGCTGCAGGACTGGTATGTTCTCAACTACTTTGGTTAAAGCAACAACTATGTGATTATGGTGTTAATATTGGTTGTATGCCTGTTTTCTGTGATAATACGAGTGCTATTGTTATTTCTAAGAACCCAGCTCAGCATTCTCGTACTAAGCATATAGACATTAGACATCAATTTTTGCGTGACCATGTAGAAAAGGGCAACATTAAACTCGAATTTTGTAGTACTGATGTTCAATGGGCTGACATTTTAACAAAGGCGTTAGCGAGAAGACGTTTTGAGATTTTGCGGTTGGAAATTGGTTTAATCAGTAGCAATTAAATTCATCTTATTTATTTTGTGAACCTGCGTGACTGGCTAGATTCAGACGGGATTATATGACTGTGTCCGCATATTTCATTGCTAGTATATTTGTGTTTAATATAATATATTTTACGTGAGTGTCTTGCATATTTAGTGTTTTATGGAAATTGAATTATGAACCACTTATTTGCCAAAAACCTATCTTATTCACTTTCCAAAATTGAGCCAAATTCTACCCATGTATTTCATGTTAGCCGAAATTCTCACAATATTACCTTTCCATATCTTTTTATTTACCAAAACTCTATCCTTACCATATCTCAACAAAAATAACCACCCAATATTCTTTTCTTACCCAAATTCAAATGAAAAAAAAAAAAAAAAAAAAAAAAGGGAAAGAACAAGTTTGGACGGCACCCATGTGCACAAGTACAAAAGTAAAAACCTACTCTTACACAATCATAATTACTCTTCCACCTATTACTTTTACCACATTAATTCTCAACCAAATTTTTACACTTCCTCTTCCACCTCACGGCACCCACATCAAACAAACACACAAACCTTCAACCTTCAACCTTCAACAATGGCTTCCACTAGATCAAAAATTGCCAAAAACCCAAATCCAAAAACCCCCAAGCCAAGCATGCCTAAAAATACCTCTTCTCCTCCCACACAACAATCACCCAACCCAAGCCAAACCGAGTCGGGTGCGGGTCTCGAGGGTACTAAGAGAAGACGGTTAAACAAAGGGAAAGGAAGACTCCAAGAAGAAGCCACAACCGAAATCTTGGACGCGGTTTCCGAGGAGACCACACGGGTCACCTTCCGTGACTTCTCACCGCAAGAAACATATTTGGGAATTGATAAACTCCGTCTTACAAAAGACGAAAGAAAATTGGTGAACCGGGTTGCTCAATATGGCATACACGGTGGTCGGTACTATCCTAAGGCTTGGTGTGACAAGTATAGGGCTTTAGGATTCTTCTCTGATTTTTTGAATTTCCAAGAATGGGAAACGGTGGCTGAGTTCTCGGGTCCGGTGTATCCGATTGAGGTAATCCAGTTCTTTTCCTCTGTTTCTTTAGACAATGGAGTCTTGCATGCCGGTATTAATGGCCGATCAGTTTCGTTTTCCGTGACGGACTTTTGTACTCTGTTTTTGGTTCCTGATGATGGAATCAAAATAAATCCGAGTACGTCATGGGAGGAACTGACGGACGTGGCTAAGCTGGAGGTTAAGCAGTATTTTGATGTTGGGGCGACGGTGTCAAGTTGCGTGTTGGCTGGTAGTGTCTCTCCGAAACTGAAATTTTTGTTAAACTTTTTATGGAATACGGTGATTCCACGTCGGGGAGGACGGGATAAAATAACTTGTTATGAGATGTTGGTAGTTAAGCATTGGTTGGAAGGAAATCGGGTTAATTTACCTTCTCTTGTTTTTAATCGTATTTCACAAACCGCTTTCTCCGTGACCGAAGACAAATTTTACTCTACTCTTGACTTGCCGTATGGCATGTGGCTGTCTCGGCTTTTTGAGTCAAAGGGAGTTGTTGATGTGCAAAATTATGGGGTCGCGGTAAAGGATGAGATGTGTGATACGTTCTTGAAATTTATGAAGCTTGATGCTAATGGTCCGGAGTTGTTATTTTTGGTCAAAGGAGGTTCGGTTGGTGCAATGTCGGGTGGGGCT
>JAIUZE010026705.1:0-21560 GCA_022085475.1 Heliosperma pusillum | reverse complement strand
TATTAGGTTGTATGAATTTTTGATATGTTTAGTGTTCTTGATAAATTTGGATGATGGTTCAAAATCATGATTTTTGTATGAATGATGGTTGAATTGGTTGTTAAATTGGTTTTTGTTAATTAGAATCATGTTAGAAATAAATTGGTATGGTGGTTGGTGGTGGCCGAATTGGGTGGCTGGAAAAACCAGCCCAAACCAGGCCGGTTCAGGCCCGGTCCAGGCCGGTCTGGAATGGTCCGGGAATCGTCCTTTGGGTTTGTGTCGATACTTGATTGTTTTGTTGTTGTTTTGACGGGTTTTAAATATGTTATGCATGCGGGAAAATATTAAGAAACGGTTTTTAAAATGTCGTCTTAAAACAGGCCCAAACCAGGCCCCTGGGCCCATCCTAGCCCGTGGTTAGGTCCGCCCAAATCATCCCATGATCTCCACCTTTTAGTCTTTGTGCGGTTATTTTGAGTTTAGTGTTTCATTGTTAATCGTGTTTTGTAATATTTAGCAAGTGGGAAATGTTAATAAGTAAAATATTTAATTAAAAAGTATTTTTCATAATATTATAATTCCTCACATGTTAGAAATTATAATACGAGATTATAGTTTAATTTGATATCCTTTAAGTCATGCGGGTTTTCGTAAGATTTAATATTTCCCATGTTAGAAGTTTTAATAAAATAAACATGTAATGAATATGATGATTTTTATGTTCAAGTCTAATTGGTAAAGACTTCTGTTTCTAGCCGCCCTTCTAGCCGGTTTGAACCAAACGGGTTTGGTCAAACTAAGATCTAGTCAGCCCCGATTTGACTGATGACCCCTCGCGGGACTCGGGTCGGGGATTTGTCTTCAAGTAAGGTTGTATTTAATTAATGATTTTAGCCTTAGTAGATATGAGGCGATATGATATTTGATTATGATTTATATGCAAATAGTCACATGATAGGATGTTTTTCCCGTGACTGTTGTGATTATATGGTTGGTGTCGTGTTGACTAAGTACCCATAGAGAATTATGAGTAGATGGCGTCTTGACCATTCTAATTCTAGATGAGTATCTTGGACCATGACATTGATAGGCCCGTACTATCTTTAACGAGCATATGGAGTTCACTGCTTGATAGCTTTTGTGTCTCGGCTTGTTGGGTTTATATCCAAGTCGGGGCATGGCTGCCTGATCCGTTTTGGGACTGGAGCCAGCTTAAGTACTAGCCATCTCTGCTTAGGGGGTCGCCTAGTAGAGTTTCTCATAGACGGTTATGTCATGGGACGGGGAACGGAATAGCTTTTGTCGCTAGGTCTGATCAGTCTAGGACTAGGATGTTTTCCTACCTTGTGGTATAGCCTCGAGTTACAGAAGTCTTCTATTGACTGTCCTGAGAACTTATGCCTGTTTGTAGACGTATTGGTCTTTCAGGTTTGTATGATTCTATGAGTTCTAGAAGGTGAGATGCAAGCCGGCTAGGATTGATAGAGTTTGGATTACCGATTGTTAACTGATTCACATGATTACGTGTTGATTAGGGTTTGAGTGTATCATGGCCACGTTACAGGGTAACCTCTGAGCTAGCATACCAGCTTCCCTACCTCTTGTTATATTTTATTATCGGTTTAACATGATAGCTTTCATATGATAGGTTATATGTTAGTTAATTGTTTCATAACATGAAAAGCATATCATATATGTTTAAGTTTTGTATTTTCCATATACATTGCTTTTATGTTATTCATGTTTCATTAAACTCGACATTTCGTGGCTGGGAGAACTCGGAGTTACCCCCCACTGACTGTGGCTTCCGTGTTTATATTTAATGCGGTTGGCAGGTTTGTGATGCATACTTGGGTACATTGACGAGCTAGCGAGCGAAGTATTTACCTTGGACCTATATTCGGTTCTTTAGGATTGTATATTATTATACACTCTTTTTTATTTTGTATTTATACGGGAGATATGTCTCTCGTTTTGGATATTTCTTTTGTATAATATTATTTCCTTTTTGTTATGAACCTTTTTATTTAAGACACCTTTGTTATGTATTCTCATCTTTTATTTAGTTAAATTATTTTTTTTCTTTCCGCAAATTTGAGGGTGTCACAGGTTCACCTAATTTTATGGTCTTCACTATGACAAAACCTTTGGACTAGTTGCACTGCTTCATTCTGTTAGGATTATCTCATCGATTGCAGCCTTTCATGATTATGAAATTTGGCAGATGGATTGTAACACCCCCCTTTTATCCAGGAGCCTTAGCTAGACCGTCCCAGATAAATAAGAGAGTTATCATCTCGATTTACCGAGGTAGTACATATAAAAACCAAAATCATAAGAGTAATTTAAATACTTTGTGACATATTGATCAAATAGTCTTACAATTTATAAACCAACATTTAATTATTACAGCGGAAGACTTAAAGATACAACTCAAATAAAAATCAAACTAAATGGTCATCAAATACTATAAGACTCCTCTCATAGCGTAGCCCATCCCGTATAAGCATCATCCAAATCAAAGCTTATCAACTTACTAACCTGCAAGATACAGTGCTACCCATTTGAACGGAAATAATAAATGGTTCATAACAGCAGGCCACCTAATTTGAAAGAGTTGGTTGGACAACACACACAAACATAAACCAAACATGTAAAACAAAAGTTGAGTAGGGATTATCTTACGCATCATACACCACCATATCATTGGCCCGTATCACCAACATTCATTAACAAAGCAATATAGGTCATTCACAATCTCATGTCAATGCGTGATACACCACATTTAAATACCAATCACCCAATCACCGTGCTTAGCACATATTTCCCAGTCACCATGCTTATAATATACTTTGCAGCAATCTCCCAGTCACCATGCCTAATTCAAAAAGTAAAATTCTCCCAATCACGGTACCCTTACATTCACTACCATGATCTCACAATCCTCCCATTCACCATGCAGATCACAATGACAACGCATGAATCACAATAACAGTTATTTATCACATTCACAACACATGAAGTCACATCAATACCCATATATTATACCATCGTACTTATATTCACATCGATCCTAACAAAACAATCATCCATAACTACGCAATCATCACAAACATTACTAACACAATCCAGGTTCGTCTCGCTCGAGACTAAGGTTCTCTCGGCCTAGACGCCTATGGGTCTCTCGAGATGGCTCTGTCTCACCCGAGATGTTCAGTCTCTCCCAAGACGATTTTGTACTTAAGAAGGAGGATGAGTAGGATAGAACTCTACCTTTCGGAAATCCGAATGCACAAGCAACAATAATCGAAAATTGTAGCTTTTACAAATTCGCATCCTATAAGCACATAATAATCATATAATTACTATCTACCTTAATACCATCATAAATAATAATAAATCCCCCAATTCCAATCTAGGGTTAACCTCTTATCAATCTAGGATGATAATTAAGTTGGTTACAAACTAGTTAATGACATTTACAATATATTGAAGAGCTTACAATAGTAATAATTAGTTATTGGCTTTGCTAAAATAATTCCCTAAGTCAATTGCTATGTGGGAATATATCCGTATACTTCCCTTAAAAACATTCAGGATTATAATAAAATTATGATTATATGATTAATGGTCATAAACGAAAATGCATAATTAACGAGAGATTAGAAATAACCTTTAGTCCGTGCTTTAATGGCTTAAGAACAAATATCAAAATTATGATATCTCCTAATCGTTGCACCCAAGATTGATCAAGATATGCCTTAGGTTTTGCTAGAAAAAGAGAGAAAAGAATACTGTTTCTTTTCTTTTTGTGAGATGTGAATGATGGAGGCCTAAGAGAGAATGAATTAGGGTTAGAAGAAAAATCTGAATTTTTCCTCTTCTTATCTATTTCTCACGGCACCAATTAGGTATTATGGGGAGTTTTTTCCTCCTCAAAATAACTACCTATTGACCGAAAAACAGAGTGTATCTGGACACTTTTGTTTCGGTTATCTTAGCTTCCAATATAATGTGATATATTATAATCGTTATTTGTCATGGACCGACATCACTATAATACATCATTAGTTATAAATATCCGTATATTCATAATATGCCAATTAATTATAACGGTTTATGTTTAATCAGCTTACATTATATACAACAATTAAATATAACATTTTATATTCAATTTACGAATTACAGTTAATTCGTCTCAGCTAACTTTATTTAATCGTTATTAAATAATCTGTCATCATCACATTGACTAACCTTTTAGTCAAAAACATCGACAAACCTTTTAGTCATTTAACAAGGCATCAATATGATTATTTTCTCAAATAATCACATCTCTCAAACACATCCTTTAGGTGTGACTTTTAGGGACCAGTTGATCACCGCCATCTGTATGACAATAACGTCAAACTTATCTAGCAAGCCAACCGTTAGTGATAAACGTTAATCAACTGATTATTATACAAAGTATACCCTGTGAACCTACAGAGATTTATTTATGTTATTGCACTAACTGTGGAGGACACTGGCTCCAACAATCTCCCACGTGTCCGTACAAGTGTATGTGCGATAACCGATTCTCATATCCATAATAAATTTCTCCCACTCAATGTAAACCAATTTGCAAAGTCCGTATTCACAAAGGTCGTAGTTTACAAGTGATCAGTATCAAGAGTGGTTTCCTCGACTAGAGAGTAACTTAACTGATAAACGAATCTTTATTCGAACATGGCCATGCATTTCAGTTACAACTCCTCGAGTGGCCCTGAGAAATAACATAACCTGATAAAGGTTGGATATTTTCTTCAACTCGAATCTTGCAGATACAAGCACAGTATGAAATGACCCATTGAAAATCTACTCAGTCTCCTGTTACGGTTGACCATGAGAAAGAAACCAAAGTCACCCAAAAACTGCCTTAAGCTCAAGAGACAGTCGATAGTCAAAAGAATCAACTCTAGGAACACTATGGACGTCCTATCCACGACCTGACACCTAATGTTCTGAAACATTTAGGACTCCATAACGTTATCATAAAATGTCCTGCGAGGTATCTTTATAACTCGCATCTGTGGATCGCTTAGTCAACATTTTGACGTAGGCTCGTTGAAACCCACCATCAATCGACTTCCACAGAATATTTACAAGAGTTATCAGCTACTGTAGGCGATTACGGACCAAAACAAATAAAATGTAATTTCAGTTTCACTTTGGTGGGTTTCAATGTTTCAGTTACACCGCACATGAAAACACAATAAAACAATACGATGATTTCTAGAAGTTTATGAAAAAGATACAGGTGGCCTAATCCATATACAACAACTAAATATACAACTGCAGGAACATGTTTGATTCCCCATGGAAATAACGTCCCTTCTGCTTATCATATCTCAATTGTTTGTGAGAAGGATTTCGACGTTTATCATCCGTAGCAATCTTGTCTATCACTATCATCCCTTTGCTCCACGTATCTCGGATCAATGTGAGCCGTCCATTGTACCTGCCTAACTTGTTGCTGAATTTAGGCTCCTTACCGGGAAGATGGACACCACTATTATCTCACGAAAAATGGGTGATCGGGTCATCCGAACTAGGAACTACAGTTAGTCCCTGTTAAGAACTGACGCTTTCCATATAGCTTCCTTCCCTCTCGCAGCCTCCTGATCAGCGATAGTACTCCGGACTCAGTCGTAGAATCTGCTATACACTTGTTTTTTGGAGCTTTTCCAGCTGACCGCAGCGCCATTAAGAGTAAAAACGAATCCAGACTGAGATTTCGAGTCATCTCGATCCGTTTGGAAGCTAGCATTTGCGTAACCGATTGCGCATAGCTCAGTGTCTCCTCCATAAGTCAATACCCAATCCTTAGTCCTCCGTAGGTACTTAAGGATGTTTTTCACAGCCATCCAGTGTGTTTCACCTGGATTGCCTTGGTACCGACTCGTCATACTCAATGCATATGTCACGTCTGGACGTGTGCATATCATGGCATACATGATCGATCCTATAGCTGATGCATAAGGAATCCGACTCATGCGCTCGACCTCTTTCGATGTCTTTGGTGCCTGAGCTTTACTCAAATGCATCCCAAAGACCATTGGAAGGTTCCCCTTCTTGGAGTTGGTCATGCTGAACCTCTCAAGAATCTTATCTATATCAGACTCCTGACTGAGGGATAACATCCGTCGTGATCTATCTCTGTAGATACGGATCCCCAAAATTCTTTGTGCTTCACCCAGATCTTTCATCTGAAGTGGTTCTTTAAAAAACCAAACTTTTAACACGAAGTTTAAGAAGAGGTATGCATTCCCAATCAAGATATGTCTCGCATACAATATAAAAAACCATCTTGCTTCCCACTCTGCGACTTGAATATAGCATGGTTTCCCTCGACTGATCGAGTACAATCCTTCTCTTATTTATCACGTTGGTCGAAACGATGAGTCCAACTCCGAGAAGCTTGCCTTTAGTCCATAAATGGCACGCGTAAGCTTTGCATACCTTCTATAGAATTTTTAGGATAAATGACCCTTCTCCTCTTCCAAATAAACATTTAGAAGGCTGTTTTTTCACATCCTTCGCCACAATTTCATATTCATGAAAAAGCGCAATCACTAGATCATCCGAATTAACCGCAAAAAGCAACATAACTAACACGGTGCAAATTTCATCATAGTGCAATCCTTGACTTGAGTGAACCCTTTGCCACTAGTCGTGCCTTGTTTGGTAATCTGGTTGTTCCTTCTAACAGAATGCGTTATTGTTGTAAGCCACATTTGCAACCTGAAGAGGCCGAACCTTATCAGTAAGTCACCATATCCCTACTTCATTCTATACATAGAGTCCATCTCGTTGCATGGCGTCACGCCTAGCTTATGTCGGACATTTCAATGGCACCTTTTTAATGTGCGGGTTCGTTACTCTCTAAAGTAAAACGTCAACTCTCTCATTCTCCTCTAACATCACAATGTATCTGTCTGGAGTAATATAGTGTCCCTAACCCGACCTCCTATAGTCAAAAGGAATATTACCCGTAGCAGAAGTTGAAGGAACATCTTCCTCCATCGGTTGCTCGGTTGTTGGTTCTTGAATCTCCGACAGATCGCAGGTTCTATTACTTGACTTGTTCTCGAGAAACTCTTTCTCTAAGAACTTCGCACTAGCCGCAACAAAAACTCGATGTTCGGTAGGCGAATAGAAGTAATGACCAAACATTCCCTTTGGATAACCAATAAAGTATTTCTTGACCGATCGCGGGCCGAGCTTATCCTCGTGTCTCCACTTGACATAAGCCTCGCAGCCCCAAACCCGAATAAAGGACAGTTAGGGACCGTTCCCTCTCCATAATTCCAATCATGGAGTCTTGTCTACAGCTTTAGACGGACTTCGGTTAAGTATTAAAGCAGCTGACAAAAGAGCATAACCCCACAATGAGCCAGGTACAACCGTGTGACTCATCATGGATCGAACCATATCAAGTAATGTTCGATTTCTCCGTTCGGACACACCATTCAATTGTGGTGTTCCAGGTGGAGTTAACTGTAGTACAATACCACAGTCTTTAAGGTGTTGATCAAACTCATTCGAAAGATATTCGCCACCACGATCTGAGTGTAGTGCTTTAATCTTTCTATCCAGCTGGTTCTCAACCTTATTCTGGAATTCCTTGAACTTTTCAAAGGACTCACTTTTATGCTTCATTAAGTAGACATATCCATATCTACTCAAATCGTCCGTGAAAGTGTTAAAATATCTATAGCCATCTCTAGCGTTGATTGACATAGGTCCACACACATCAGTATGTATGAGTCCTAATAGGTCAGCAGCGCGCATTCCAACACCTTTGAATGAAATTCGAGTCATTTTGCCTATGAGACATGATTCACACGTGCCAAAAGATTCATAGTCAAATGGGGAGATAGTCCCATTGTCAATGAGATTCTTCACGCGTTTTTCATTTATGTGTCCCATACGGCAATGTCATAGATAGGTTTGATCTTTGTCACCAACCTTTGATTTCTTACTACTCACATGCATTATATCTGTGGTTTGATCTAAAACATAAATCCCATTCATGGAAACTGCTTTACCATAAATCATTTCGTTTAAAGAGAAAATACAGCTATTATCCTTTATTACAAACGAAAAACTGTCCATATCGAGTACGGAAACAAAAATAATGTTTTTAGATAAACTGGGTACATAGTAACAGTTATTCAAAAATAACTCAAATCCACTCGGGAGTTGGGTTACATATGTTCCCACTGAAACGGCAGCTACTCTTTCTCCATTCCCCACTCGCAGGTCCACATCACCCCTTGCGAGAGTTGTGATGTTTCTTAGGGCCTGCAAATGATTACATAGATGAGAACCACAACCAGTATCCAATACCCAAGTTCCGAAACTTGCATGGTTAATCTCAATCATATGAATAAAAGAAGAAGACATACCAACAGGAGAGACGCGGCCTGCTGTTATGTCCTCACGGTACACGGGGCAGTTCCTCCTCCAATGCCCAAGCTTGTGGCAACGGTGGCACTCCACGTTACCTTCATCGCTCTTTGTCTTGCCTTGTGAGCTACCGCTAGTCTCACCAGGCCCACTCTTGCCTTGCCCTGGCCTTTTGAATTTCGGCTTCCCTACAGCTAGGTTGGCCTGAGTCTTGCCCTTACCTTTGCCCTTGTTTGCAACCATGAGAACGTCCTGTTTCAGACTCCCACTCAATTTCAGATCACTCTCGGTCTGTACGAGAAGTGAGTGGAGCTGATGAAGACTCTTCTTCATATCATTCATATAGTAATTTGCCCTGAAAAAGGCAAAACCATCATGAAGTGAATGGAGAACGCGGTCAATGACGATCTTCTCATCGATTTTGCAACCAAGTGCCTCCAGTTTCTCGACATTCTCAATCATATCAAGAATGTGTGGGCTAACCGCTTGGCCCTTCTGGAGTTTCGCCTCAAAGAAGCGACAGGTATGCTCATAGCTAACGATCCTCGGAGCTTTCGAGAACTCGTTAGAGAGCGTGGTGAAAATCTTATTCGTACCATAGGCAATGAATCGCCTTTGCAAATTTGATTACATTGAAAAGATGAGTACGTTCTTTATCGCACCCGCGTCCATCATGAAATCACTATAAGCAAGTGATTCATTGGCTCCTGCATTGGGGCCAGGGTTGGGCGGTAGTGTCTCAGTCAAGTACTTGAGCTTACCGTCAGCAATGGCAGCATTCCGTAATGCCGCCTCCCAGTCCGCAAAGTTGGACCCGTTATTCTTCAATCGTGTTGACTGATTCATATTGTCCATTAAAATCTTAAGCCAGGACTCACGTCCGAGCGTGGCACTTGGCATTAGGACATCAGTATGGCCAGCCATTTGTTATTAGCAGTTATATCTGTATATAACGAATTCAAAAACTGGGAAAAAGAAAATAAATATAATAAGTATACATCGTTTTAAATTTAAGTCTAATGCAAAAACTGTTCAATGCGATGACTCGTGCATTTATACAATTGACCTCCCTCAAGAATTATATAAATGATCCCAAGACTCAATTTCCGTAAATTGATAAGCCAACCTCTTGGCTAATTCTACTTTTAGAATTCTTGGTCGATAAATTTCTGTAAATTCTATCTTTAGTCCATCATAATCACGAGATATTACTCGTACTATAATGTTGAGATAAAAATAGGGCAACACTCACTACTTACCCAACGTAGAAGGGGTCATATTTTGACTTCCGACGAAGAAGGGGTTCATAGTAGTTTTCCCTATAAAGACTAGTCTCAATTTTAGTTATAGGGGAAGGTCCCAACATCTTAACTTTAATTCGTTTTAAGTGAACGAATGTCTAGCAACTCGAGAATGATTTAAACTAAGGTGATGGCCCTAAAAGCGAGTGACATCTGTATGTCCATGATTTAAATATTCAAACTATATGAATCATTTTTCATGCATTTTAGGTGGTTTGGTTTAGGCGGAAAATGATGCAATTATCTATCATGTGAACAAAGCAACGAGAATGGAAAAATAAAACGCAAAATAAAACACCTAGTGTGGCCTAACTACCAAAATGAACAAAATACAAGTTGGAATCCACCCTTGGACCCGAGAAGCTTGTCTTGATGTTCCATCTTGGTCCAAATAGCGGGAGTGAGCCATCCGATCACCATCTTGAATCTTCTCAAAATACATTTTAAAAATTACAAATGTAAACCTATTTAAATTCTAATTCAAAATGATTCCATAAATTATAATTACAAAGGGGAGATACGAGATCTCAAAATACAACCAAGACTATGTTTTCATCATTACGAAAACATAATCTACTAAGGCCACACTAGTAAATTACAACTGATTGTACAAAAAGCGTAAAATTAAACCATTCAAACAACATTCAACATAATAAAAGCATCAACTAAAAATTAATCATACAAAACATAATGCAAAAATAATGTTGATTAATTATCCAAACCACCATTAAATCATGTGACAATTCCGTAATTCATCACGAGATTCCAATCAAAATCCAATGAAATTCATAATTAATATGAATTACAACAACATTATTTAATTTTAAACCTTTTTAAAATAACATGGTATCAAAAATTTTGTGAACTTTTTCACAAAAACAATCATACATTATCTTTATAATGTACAAAACAAAAATTTGGTTTAATCAATAAAAAAAACGAAAAATTGTTTTTTTTATTATTACTGTTCACGTATGAACAGTAGCAGGTACCAATTTTTTTCTCGGTTTATACAAAAACCGAAATCCCCTTCTTGTTTTTTTTTCTTTCACAAAACATTGCTGCTGTCACTTTAAAAAAAACAGAAATTTTTTTTTTTTTTTTTAACTGTGAACATTACACTGGCAGCAAAAAAAAATAATCAAATTAAACCGTTTTAATTCGATCATGCTTATATTAACTAGATCGGTACAAACTAACAATATCTAATCGATATTAAACATTGATACAAACTAGATAATTCAAATTAACCTTTTAAAATGAATATCTAGATCATTTTATACCGAAAATATAAAGCAAAAATGATGTTCATTAACATTCATATCAAATTCCATTTACGTTTTAATTCAATCATTATTAAATCAAAACATCTATAAATTCATATATTATTATATCAACCTTTTAAAATAACAATATTTGAATCAAAATGGAACCCTAAAAAAAACACACGCCAAAAAAAAAAAAATTTGGCCGAATTGAAAATTTTAAAAAAAAAAACGGTTTTTTTTTTCTTTAAGAATTATACAAATTCAATATTTATGAAAATCATATAAATAATTTCATAGCCCTTTGGCTCTGATACCACTTATGGGAATATATCCGTATACTTCCCTTTAAAACATTCAGGATTATAATGAAATTATGATTATATGATTAATGGTCATAAACGAAAATGCATAATTAACGAGAGATTAGAAATAACCTTTAGTCCTTGCTTTAATGGCCTAAGAACAAATATTAAAATTATGATATCTCCTAATCGTTGCACCCAAGATTGATCAAGATATGCCTTAGGTTTTGCTATAAAAAGAGAGAAAAGAATACTGTGTCTTTTCTTTTTGTGAGATGTGAATGATGGAGGCCTAAGAGAGAATGAATTAGGGTTAGAAGAAAAATCTGAATTTTTCCTCTTCTTATCTCTTTCTCACGGCACCAATTAGGTATTATGGGGAGTTTTTTCCTCCTCAAAATAACTACCTATTGACCGAAAAACAGAGTGTATCTGGACACTTTTGTTTCGGTTATCTTAGCTTCCAATATAATGTGATATATCATAATCGTCATTTGTCATGGACCGACATCACTATAATACATCATTAGTTATAAATATCCGTATATTTATAATTTGCCAATTAATTATAACGGTTTATGTTTAATTAGCTTACATTATATACAACAATTAAATATAACATTTTATATTCAATTTACGAATTACAGTTAATTCGTCTCAGCTAACTTTATTTAATCGTTATTAAATAATCTGTCATCATCACATTGACTAACCTTTTAGTCAAAAACATCGACTAACCTTTTAGTCATTTAATAAGGCATCAATATGATTATTTTCTCAAATAATCACATCTCTCAAACACATCCTTTAGGTGTGACTTTTAGGGACCAGTTGATCACCGCCATCTGTATGACAATAACGTCAAACTTATCTAGCAAGCCAACCGTTATTGATAAACGTTAATCAACTGATTATTATACAAAGTATACCCTGTGAACCTACAGAGATTTATTTATGTTATTGCACTAACTGTGGAGGACACTGGCTCCATCATGCTATTCCTCTCTCAATGAGGGTTTAGATGCTCTTTGTAATTGTTTTTATAATAGAAGTCAAAGGTTTTATTTTTTTTAAGTTGGATAGGTATATATATATATATATATATAGTGGCAAGATCCGGTGAGTCCACCTAAATATTTGAGTCCGTGAGTCCAGCTATACAATATCACATATTACACAAAACAATATCGCTGGTGATACTAAACAATATCACTAAAAAAACAACACAAAAGGGTTAAAAATATTATATGTTATACTACTCGCCGTTGATGACAACCACCCACCCACCACTTACGAGAACATATCCAAGCACCTAGATGACCCAAGCAAACAATTATCGGGCATCCTCGTCACCCATTATTTATCTCATGTTTTCTTTTCAATCTTCATATTCCTCCACCAATACACATTACTCTTACTCGAAGCTCACACCATCCTCAATCACAACAAAATTTGTCATTGTAGTCGTTAAATTAGGTGTCTCGTAGTCGGTATGAAGAAAAATGTGGGAGGCAAAAATGTTTAGTAGAAAGGAAATATGATAAAAAAAGCTATACACAATAAATTTTTGGTGAAACAGCGATAATAGTGACTTTCCGGCATGAAAGGGCGAGATAATGATGGTGTTTGTCGGAACTTCGGTAGTGGAATTAATTGATGTGAAAAAAAGTATGAGAAAAAAATTTAGTATTAGTGCGCGAAAAAGTGGTTCAGTGGTGTGATATTGTAGAGTATATCCCGTGATATTGTTCAGTATAACTTGTGATATTGTATCATGGACTCACGGACTCAAAAAGATAGGGTGGACTCACATGATACTAATTCTATATATATATATATATATATATATAAATCATTTTTTAGTGTAAATTCAGCCTTTTACTAGTGTAACTTTTGTCATAATGTTATTTTTAATATATTTATTTAAATTGTGACAACCCTCGCGAATGCGGAAATAAAACATACAAGCATGTGATTTAATTAGCGGAAATACGGTATTTTAAAAACCTTTATACATGCAAGATAGAAAATACGAGGAGTGTCAAATATTACAAACCAAAGTACGAAATATACTACAACAAGAGACGTAGTCTCTCCAAATGTTATCAAGGTAAAAGTGATTAGCAAACAAGCTAAATAACTTCTAGAGGTGTTTCATCCAGGGACAACGCCCGCTAGCTCACACCCGAACCCAAAATACCAAGCAAAAAGCCATCCATGCAAGCAACCTGTTCATCCATGAAAAACATGAACGACACAGTTAGTGGAGAGTAACTCCGGGTTCTCCCAGCCATATCACATTAAACGTACATAAAAGAAAATACAAAAGTAGAAGCATGCATATATAGATATACATGTGAAATACGATAAGGATAGATAGGCAATTCAATATATAATAATGAGAGCATATGAAGTACAAGTCCGAATCCATCATGTTATACAAAGACTCGGGGAAGACACTCTTAGGCAACCGAATACGCTAACTAGGGCTTACATCTCACCGTTAGCGGTATAAGTTTGATAAGATTGAGACTCGACAAACAAACCATGCCAAGTCATCCAAGGATCATGAATAATCGATCATATAATCCTCCAATCAAACGTACAATACAATGACGACATCTCTCACGGTAAATGAAACGCACTAGCACCGTGTACATGGCCAGTATGATTAAAAGGCATCCACGAGATAAACATTTCCCTGAACGCATACACGATTACATTTCGTATATGTAGACTAATTTCCTCCGGTAGGACGACGATAATAATACGGTCCTAGTCTAAACCTGGCCAGACTCTCGGAATAACGTTTTCCGATTCGACATGCGATAAACATTTCGCATCCAAGATTTGGTCAATCATAGACGCCGAGTACCCCAAATTCGGTCGACATTCACGAAAGAGGCGGAAAAGAGCCAAGCCTCATAACAAGCGGTACGCTACATGCAAATGACACCACCTCGCAAGTACACAACATTTGACGGCCGGGTCGATCAACGCAAAGCGTTCGCCTCCCAACAACGTCGTCGTATGCCCACTAACACATGCCTTGAAGCAGTAAGGATACATTCCCGTTCCGACATTCCACCCTTACGAATGTGGAGGTATCCAAGGGAATGAGAGTACAAAGCACATAACAAAATAGTGCTCAAACCGTAACATTTGTAAAAACCGACTCAAAGTGGGACATATCAAAAACCGTCACGAAACATGCGATACAACCGAGTGAAATATCATATATTCAAAAAATTAATATTTAAAGTCATTCCGTAAATTTATACGATAAATGAACCATCATAAGTAATATAATTGAAAACGTAAATAAGAATTCAAGGAACCTTCTTGCAGGTGCCAGCCGGTCAGCTGAACCGGCTGCCGGCCACCCGGCAAGTACCATATGACATACAAAAAACCAAGTGAAATATTAGTGTGTCCCAGCCGGTCAGGTGGACCGGCTGCCGGCTACCCGGCTGGGACCAAGGGTATATGAGAAAAACAAAGAGGAATGGTAGGGGTGTCTCAGCCGGTCGGCCGGCTGAGACCTAACTCATGCATAAAAATTACGTAACATGCAAAATTATACAGCCACTGCCCCAGCCAGTCAGCTAACCGGCTGCCGGTCGGCCGGCTGGGGTCAACATCACACGAAAAATGCCATTTTCACTAAGGATCAACATTTAACAACAATCATCTATCTTCATAATTCATCAATTCTCATATGAATTATCAACAAACAATAAGTATCATTATCAACACAATTTCTAAGCTTACCAATCATATTCTAAATACGATTCCTAACATAGAAAACATGTAAATGATATCGAGTAACCCTTCACCGTTACCTTTTTGCGTCTTTATTCCGCGTCAATGTCCTCTTCAATCAAGAAGTAGTCTTTGTCGGGATCTTGGAGGTCACCACCTACAAATAGTTAATAAAAGATGAATATAATTCACCTTGAGAAAGACGGATAATTTGAAAAGCGAGAAAGACGGTAATTTTATTACCAATACGGATAGAGGACGATGAGAGGAAAAGAATAAGACGAGCTTACGTGAATTTGAGCGAGAAATGAGAGAGTTATGACGATTCTATGACGGATCAAAAATGGAAGCTAGGTTTTGGGGTTTTCTTAGTGAAGAAGAAAGAAATGTTGAGTTGTGAGGAAGTTACGAATAGGGTGAGTATAAGAGGGAGTGAGTGGAAAAAGTCAAGAAAAGTCAATGACGTCTTAAGACGTGATTCACTTGAAATCTCGCGTAAAATCCAAATACGAACTCGGAAATTCTAAATTCGACACGGGAAATTTAATTCTAAACTAAAACTAAATTTCGCTGAAAAGAATCCGTAAAAATATTTTTACTATAAAAATAGGGTACATTTGCGGGTGTTACAATCACCCCACCTTTTAAAAAGTTTCGCCCTCAAACTTGAGCGAAAGAAAGATACCTTAAACAAATAAGCTTGGATATTTACTACGCATAGAAGCTTCCGTTTCCCAAGTCTCTTCTTCGACATTGGCACATCTCCACAAGATTTTCACTAAAGGAACCACTTTACTTCTCAACTTTTTATCCTTGCGATCTAGGATGCGGATCGGCTTCTCTTCAAAGGATAAATTCGGTTCAAGCTCGGGCATTTCCTTTTGAAAGACATGGCTTGGATCACTTACATACTTTCTCAATAGAGAAACATGGAATACATCATGAACCTTAGCCAAATTCGGGGGCAAATCCAACTTGTAAGCAACGGCACCAATCCTTTTCACAATATCAAAGGGTCCAATGTATTTCAGGCTCAATTTACCCTTAACACCAAACCGTTTAACACCCTTCATCGGAGATACTTTCAAGAACACTTTATCTCCAACTTCAAATTCTAGCGGTCTTCTTCGGATATCGGCATAAGACTTTTGACGGTCTTGAGCGGCTTTCATTCTATCACGAATGACCTTCACATTATCAATAGTCTCAATGAGAACATCAGGGCCTAACTCACGAACATCACTCAATTGATTCCAACATATAGGACTCCGACATTTCCTTCCATAAAGAGCTTCATACGGAGCCATCTTGATCGATGCATGATAACTGTTGTTGTAAGAAAACTCCACCAACGGTAGACTCTTTTCCTAACTAGATTGGAAGTCGAGTGCACAAGCCCTAAGCAAGTCTTCTAAAGTCTGAATAGTCCTCTCGGTCTGACCATCGGTAGCGGCATGAAATGCGGTACTCATCAACAATTTACTACCCATGGCTTCTTGTAAAGCCTTCCAAAATCTCGAACAACATCTCGGATCTCGGTCGGATATGATCTCCTTAGGAACGCCATGGTATCTAACAATCTCATCAACATAGGCCTTGGCTAAACGATCTAAACTCCAAGTTTCTTTGATCGGAATAAATCTAGCACACTTGGTCAAACGATCAACAACAACCCAAACGACATCTTTACCTCCAACGGTCCTCGGCAAAGCCATAACAAAATCCATAGAAATAGATTCCCACTTCCATAGCGGAATATCCAAAGGTTGTAGCAATCCACCGGGTCTCTTGTGTTCAATCTTCACTTGTTGGCAAGTAAGACATCTTCCAACATAAGACACAACATCGCCCTTCAAGTTCGGCCACCAAAATTGTAACTTCAAGTCTTTGTACATCTTATCACCCCCGGGGTGAATAGAATAAGGGGAAAGGTGAGCTTCATCAAGAACTCGCTTTCTCAAATCAAGAGCATTAGGAACAAACAATCGGCCATGGAATCGAAGGACACCTTATCATCAAATCTGAAATCTTTAGCTTTACCTTCAAGAAGCTTGGCTTGAATAGACTTGTAGGTAAGATCATCAACTTGGCTTTCGCGGATCTCACGGAGAAAAACAGGTTCGGCAGTCATAGCACCAACATAAACAAATCCACGCTCCACGAATTCCAACTTCAACTTTCGAAACTCGGCACAAAGATCATCCGGTAATACCCGCATAGCATTAAATGCATGAGCAGCTTTCCTACTAAGAGCATCGACAACAACATTAGCCTTCCCTTCATGATACAACAACTCAAAATCATAATCGTTCACCAATTCCAATCATCTTCTTTGCCTCATATTCAACTCTTTTTGAGTAAATATGTACTTCAAACTTTTGTGATCGGTGAATATACGACAATGAACACCAATAAGGTAGTGTCTCCACACTTTCAAAGCATGAACAACGGCGGCCAATTCCAAATCATGAGTAGGATAGTTCACTTCATGAACTCTCAACTGCCTCGAAGCATAAGCCACCACTTTCCTACTTTGCATAAGAACACAACCCAAACCCATCTTGGAAGCATCACAATAGACATCAAAGTCTACACCATCTTCAGGCAAAGTCAACACCGGAGCGGTAGTTAACCTCTTCTTTAACTCTTGAAACGCGGCTTCACAAGCTTCATTCCATAGGAACTTGGTTTCCTTCTTCAACAAGTGGGTCATCGGTCTAGCAAGCTTAGAGAAATCCTTGACAAATCTACGGTAATAACCAGCTAAACCAAGAAAACTTCGAATTTCTCTAACATCGGTCGGACTCTTCCAATCAACAACGGCCTCAATTTTCGAAGGATCCACCATTACACCCTCTTTAGAAATCACATGACCAAGAAAGAACACCTTAGGTAACCAAAATTCACGCTTGGAGAATTTAGCATACCACTTCTGTCGACGAAGAACACCCAAAATAGTCCTTAAATGCATATCATGCTCTTCTTCGGACTTGGAGAAAATAAGAATATCGTCAATGAACACCACCACACACTTGTCAAGGTACTCACTAAATGTGCGGTTCATTTGGTCCATGAAAATAGCGGGAGCATTCGTCAATCCAAATGGCATCACCTTGAACTCATAATGACCATACCTCGTACTAAAAGCGGTCTTCGGAATATCAACATCACGAACGGGAACTTGGTGATAACCGAATGTCAAATCAATCTTCGAAAAAGTAGAAGCACCCTTTAGTTGATCAAACAAATCTTCAATTCTCGGCAAAGGATACCTATTCTTGATTGTAATCCGATTCAACTCACGATAATCAATACAAAGCCTCATAGAATCATCTTTCTTCTTTACAAAGAGAACGGGAGCACCCCAAGGCGAGGTACTTGGTCAATAAAACCCTTCTCAATCATATCATCAAGCTGCTTTCTTAATTCCTTCAACTCGGTTGGAGCCATACGGTAAGGAGCTTTGGCTATGGGTCCAGAACCAGGTACAAGATCAATAGAGAACTCAACATCACGCACGGGAGGGATCCCGGGCAAATCTTCAGGGAATACATCAACATATTCACGAACAATAGGCACATCTTCTATATTTGGCAAAGAGGTAGTTGAAGAAGTCACAATACACAAGTATGCTTGGTGACCCTTTCTCACCATACTTACCAACTTCATAGCGGAAATCAAAGACACACCTTTTCGGGGGTGAGATCCCTTATAGGTTATTCTAACTCCTAAAGGACTCTTTAAATAAATCTTTTGATCACGACACTCGAACCTAGCATGGTACAATGCTAACCAATCAATGCCTAGAATTATATCGAACTCTCCTAGAGGGAACTTAAGGAGATTAGCGGGAAAGATAGAACCCGCAATCGATATTGGAACATTAGGATAAAGAGTAGAACAAGAGATAATATCTCCGGATGGTAAGGATATGGGAGTATCCTCACTAGATGTAGGCTCGATAGATAATTTATTAGCATAAGTCGAAGACACAAAAGACATAGAAGCACCGGTATCAAATAGAATAAGACACGGTTGCTCTAAGATTGAGAACATACCCGTAATTATCTCCGGATGAGCATCGACTTCGGCACGGCTCATAACAAAGATAGAACCCTTAGGTTTAGCAGTTGGAGGGGGCAACTTACGATCGAGGCAATCCTCATAACGGTGACTACCCTTTTGACAAAAGTAGCAAATATAAGGTTAGTTGGAACAAGGCACACCGGGATGGTTTGGTTGTCTACAACGGTTGCACAAGCGACCTTGAGCTTGAGGAAGAGCTTATGGCCTATGAGCCACATTAGAAGTAGCTCTGGGAATGAAAGGAGCGGGTGCTCTTGCATTTACATTTGAAGGAGGATTAAATCTCCTCTTGTTAGCATAAGAGCTAGAAGAAGACGGAATAAACAGTCTCTTCCCACAGACATTTGGCCTAGGAGTGAAAGAAGGAGAGGGATTATTCATCATAGCTTCATCCCTAATAGCCTTCATAGAATTCTCGGCCCAAAAGGCATCATCATATAAATCCCCAAAGGAAGTAGTATTCCTCCTCACTTTACTTTGAAGTACAGCACTCAATTTGTTGCGGTAATAGAAGGCTCGGTCCTCGTCATCTCGGATAAGCCTCGGAGCAAAATGAGCAAGCTTGTTGAACTCCGTAGTGAAGTGTTGTGCTGACAAGTTACCTTGCTTAAAGTCAATAAACTCCTTGAGCCTTTGTTGCTTAAGCTCCTTACGATAGAATCGACCTTCCACTAAAGCTTTAAAACAAGCCCAGTTGAAATCATCTTCAAGAGTAGCGGTGGCGCTAGTAATAGCCCACCAATTATCTGCTTCCCTTACAAGGAAGTGCTTTGAGATCCTCACCTTGTCCTCTTCACGGACTTGGTATAGATCAAACTGCTTCTCCATCTCTCGGAACCATTCCGATAGCTCGGTAGGGTCCGGCTCTCCACCGTAAGGTAAAATTTTACTCCTAGCTATTTGACCTGCTACCCAAGCGTAGCCTCCTTGATGATTATCTTCTCTTCGAGGGGGAACTTGGTTGCCTAGAGCAATAGCCGCATCATGTTGATTATTCAACACTTGAGTAAGAGCTTCCAGCATAACATTCTCTTCTACTCGAGGTCTAACCATCTTCATAAGAAACAAAAACAAATTAAGGTACTCCTATCAATTAGCATAAACAAATAGACTACCAAGTAAAGTCCTTATCTTCTACTCATCTCTCATTTATTATTTCAAGGTCAAGTAGTTTAAGTTTAGGGTTCACGTGTGTGCGTCGGGAGCGATAAAGCTCTGATACCAACTGTGACAACCGTCGCGAATGCGGAAATAAAACATACAAGCATGTGATTTAATTAGCGAAAATACGGTATTTTAAAAACCTTTATACATGCAAGATAGAAAATACGAGGAGTGTCAAATATTACAAACCAAAGTACGAAATATACTACAACAAGAGACGTAGTCTCTCCAAATGTTATCAAGGTAAAAGTTATTAGCAAACAAGCTAAATAACGTCTAGAGTTGTTTCATCCAGGGACAACGCCCGCTAACTCACACCCGAACCCAAAATACCAAGCAAAAAGCCATCCATGCAAGCAACCTATTCATCCATGAAAAACATGAACGCCACAGTCAGTGGGGAGTAACTCCGGGTTCTCCCAGCCATATCACATTAAACGTACATAAAAAGAAATACAAAAGTAGAAGTGTGACACCCTCAAATTTGCGGAAAGATAAACAAGTAATTTAAATGAATAAGAGATGAGAATACGTTTCTAATAGGTTCACTTTAGTGAAAATCAGTAAATTTTAAAACCGGAACCTACTATTAAATATATTCATCATAACAAAGGTGTCATAAATAAAAAGGTTCATAACAAAAGGAAAATAATATTATACATAAGAATTATCCAAAACGGGAGACATATCTCCCGTAAAAATACGGAAATAAAAGAGTGTATAATAATATACAATCTAAGAACCGAATATAGGTTCAAGGTAAATACTTCGCTCGCTAGCTCGTCAATGTACCCAAGTATGCATCACAAACCTGCCAACCGCATTAAATATAAACACGGAAACCACAGTCAGTGGGGAGTAACTCCGAGTTCTCCCAGCCACGAAATGTCGAGTTTAATAAAACATGAATAACATAAAAGAAATGTATATGGCAAATACAAAACCTTAACATATACGATATGCTTTTCATGTTGTGAAACAATTAACTAACATATAACCTATCATATGAAAACTATCATGTGAATCTGATAACAACCTATAACACGAGGTAGGGAAGTTGGTATGCTAGCTCAGAGGTTACCTTTAAAACATGGCCATGATACACTCAAACCCTAATCAAACATAATATCATGTGAATCAGTTAACAACCGGTAATCCAAACTCTATCAACCTTAGCCGGCTTGCATCTCACCTCCTAAGATTCATAGAATCATACAAACATGAAAGGAAAGCTCAATACTTCTACA
>JAIUZE010026701.1:0-12167 GCA_022085475.1 Heliosperma pusillum | reverse complement strand
TGTTCAATGGATGCTTTAATCAATGCTGGTTCTGCTGTTGTTTATTCACGGTTTTGGACTGCAATATCTTTTAATTAAAAATAATAATATTGAGCAATAACAACGGTTATTGGTACAAAAACCCGTTGTTATTACGCAATAACAACGGTTATTGGTACAAAAACCCGTTGTTATTACTAACCACAACGGTTTTCGTTACCACAACCGTTGTGATAGGGGTACTGCACATTGCAGTAAATGCATTGACTGCACATTGCAGTAAATGCATTGACTGCATATTCACACATTTACTCAATCAATAACGTACTGCATGCATGTGAATGTATAGTCGTTTTGGGAACCAATGCATGCATGTGAATCAATGCCTTCATGTGAACCAATGCATGCATGTGAATAAATAACTCCAATAAATAACTCTCTATAAATACAGACTCAATACAAGCAGGTTATCAACCACATACAAAATTCCCAACTCTAATCAATAACATATTTGCTAAACCATACAAAATTTCCCAGCCTCAATACTAACATCAACCATACAAAATGTCTGGAACTTTTACTAAACCATATGCTTGCATCATGAAATAAATGCCTTGTCATATTGAGGGTGGCTACGTTGTGTGTAAAAGTTACAAAAAACTCCGTGATACGCTTATTCGAAATGGCTACTTAATAAGGAAGATGTGGCCAAATTATCATCGCGGGCACTTTACAGGGCATCTCGTTTTCGAGTTTGGGATGTCGGATGCTCATCGTGCGTCCGCATTCCAACTGGCAAGAATGTTTGACAAGGCCGGGCATGGGAGACAAGATTTTATTGAGAGCACGGACCACAAGCCTGGGCCATATCTATGGGTGGCTTCCGAACATGAGCGTTACTGTTTCCCAAATGGGGTCGACCTCGTTGAAGTGACCCAGGTAGAGCAGTGGGAAGGGTTGGCTATGGCCGAGGCTGACCCGATTGATGCATATGCTCTAGCGGTGGCAGCTATCCGGGAGATTTACCCGGACTCAATTTAATTTGTTGTTGTTGTTTGGTTGTAGTTGTTTGGTTGTTTGGTTGTTGTTGTTTTGGCGCCATTTGTGTGTGGCGCCGTTTGAACTTATAATTTAATAATATTAATGTTGATACATTAATTTGTTTTTTGACTTAAGTTTAGAAGTAATTAAACTTATTCAATATAAAGCTATTCAATCGATAAAGCAAAATTAGAATTGAACGACATTCAGGAAATGACATTCACAAATTTGCTAATAATTGACGTTCAGGAAATAAACGACATTCAGGAAATGACATTCACAAATTCACAAATTCAAGAAATAGTGGATAAAAATAATAGCTGAGTAATAAGGGAGATGATGACAGAAAAATGATCGCTTTGTGATAGAGTTTTTGTGTTGCAGTACTACAGTCGTATTACTAATGTTGTGTGTTTTCTATCTACAAATATTGACAACGGTTATTATAAACAAACCGTTGTGATAGAGCAATGATTACGGTTATAGTAGTCTACCCGTTGTAATTAGTAAAAACTATGACAACGGTTTATGGTTATTAACCGTTGTTATAATCAATAACAACGGGTAGATTTACAACAACCGTTGTTGTTGCTTACCTTTATTTTTTTTTAATTATAATTATAAGAGACAGCAATATCATAAGTACTATACACTGCAATAATAATCAGCAGAAACCAACAAAGACAGCAATATCACAAGCACTATACACTGCAATATCAGCAGAAACCAAAACATGGAGACTGTATAATGAATGACCAAAAGCTAAATAATTTGGGATTCTTCAACAATGACCAAAGCTAACAAAAACTAAAGACAATACCACCTCAGGATCGGGGACGTTTCTTGCCCGACATAGTTTCTTCGTTAACCCAAATACCTTCACCATGATCATCACGCATATAGATGCTTTCAATGTTATAATGATCAGTGTCAACATTGTCGAAATAAGATACAGTGGAAGAGTGATCCATTCCCTCAAACACGACATCCTGATCATTATCCCCATCATTATCGGGTGCACCCCGTCTACTCCTTATAGATAGTACAACAGACCATTTCTTATCCATAGGATCGGTGACATAGAACACTTGTTTAGCTTGGGATGCAATTATGAAAGGATCATCCTTATTATTGCCAACCTTATCCAAATTGACCAACGTAAATCCCTTTTTATCCTTTCGAACACAATTGTTGTTGTTATCAACCCAGTTACATCGAAACAGAGGTATTGTGAAATCAATGTAATCTAATACCAATATTTCTTGAATAACACCATAATAAAGGCATTTTCCCCAAATAGGGTTTTTATCTTTTGAAGTAGCAAAGTGCATTGCCTCAAATTCAGAACTCACACCACTATTTTGCATTGTGCTCAACTCATCTTGCTCGCGGGTGTAAAAAAGTATAACCATTAATAGCAAAACCGCTGAAAAAAGTGGCCCTGGCATTTGGACCTAACCCAAGACGTAGTAACCTAGGAGAGATGTCATCACCATACAAATTCTTCTACTCCAAGACAACATTCCTAAACCACTCTCCAAATGTCTTCTTATGCTCGTTTGCAATCCACATCTCGCTCTTGTTTGGGTGATCGTATTTGAGCTCATCTTTGTGTTGTTCAATATAAGGTTGCACCTCATCTTCGTTGTTTAGCACATACGTATGTGCTAAATGTAACATGTCACGTGACACAATTTTTTCAACCCGGCCCCTAATACCTTTTCCGGTCATCCAGTCACTATGACGATTCTTTGGAACGTCAATTAACTCCTCAGGAGAGAGATGAGCGTAACAATATGCAAGAGCTTCGTCTAATATAGCACGTTCAGCAATACAACCTTCTGGACGATACCGATTAGATGTATAGTCCTTGTAGACTTTCATCAATCTTTCGAAAGGATACTGGTATCTCAAGTACACAGGCCCAAGGTACAAAATCTCCCTAACCAAGTGAGTGGTCAGGTGAATCATGATAGTGAAGAAAGAGGGTGGAAAATACATTTAAAAATGACAAAGAGAGGTGACAACGAGGTCCTGCAATGAATCCGCATCATCGGGATCGATGACTTTATCGCATATGGACTGGAAGAAGAGACAGAATCTGGTAATAGCATATCGTACCTTTTCAGGTAAAATGGAGCGAATAGCCACGGATAGTAATTGTTGCATCAAAGTGTGGCAATCATGGGACTTTAACCCGGTGAGTTTTAGATCTTGCATCGACACAAGGCTTTTGATGTTGGACGAATAACCACGTGGCACTTTAATTCCATTCAAGCATGCACAAAACTCTTTTTTCTCATTCCGTGAAAGGGTATAAGCTGCTGGCGGTAAAAATGTACCATTACCTCTCTTCTGTGGTGCCAACGCTAGCCTAATACCCATCATTTGCATATCTTCCCTAGCTGCGGCGTTATCCTTTGTTTTACCGGGAACATTCAGGAGGGTATTGATAATATTATCACAGACATTTTTCTCAATGTGCATGAAATCGAGGCAATGCCTGACCTCCAGGTCAGGACAATATGGAAGTTTATCAAAAAATATGGATCTTTTCTTATACCCACGAGTAGACAATTTAGAGCCGTTCTTCTTCCCATATTTTATCTCTATATGCTTTACTTTCTGATAAACTTCATGCCCACTCAAAATTCTCGGAGGTTGACGATGTTCTTGACGTCCATTAAATGCTTTCTGCTGCTTGCGATAACAATGGTCAGGATCCAAGCCCCTCCTATTTCCCAAATACACATACTTAGGAGAACACTTCAAGTATTCAGACTCGATATCCTCCCCACACAATGGACATGCCTCTTTCCCATGCACCGTATGCCCAGAAAGGTCGCCATAAGCCGGATAGTCGGTTATTGTACACAATAACATCGCTCTCAAAGTGAAAGTTTCATTCCTATATGCATCAAATACTTCTATCCCACTATCCCACAAAATTCGCAAATCATCTAAAAGAGGTTCCAAATAGACATCTATATTATTTCCAGGTTGTTTAGGGCCGGAAATTAACAACGACAACATCAAGTACTTTCTTTTCATGCACACATATGGAGGTAAGTGGTATATTGCCAACACTACTGGCCAAGTACTATGTTGGGTACTCATGTTTCCATGTGGGTTCATTCCATCAGTGGACAGCGCTAGACGTAAGTTTCTAGGTTCAATGCCGAAATCAGGATACTTAGCGTCGAACGAGTTCCATTGCATACCATCTGCCGGGTGTCTTAGCTTCCCATCATTTATTCTTCCAGTTTCATGCCAAGTTAACATTTTTGAATCATTGCTATTCGAAAACATCCTTATGAATCTTGGTATCACTGGAAAATACCATAACACCTTAGCCGGGATCCCTTCCTTATCCTTATAACGCCACTCAAAACAAACCGGACAATTGGTTAAGTTTTGATATAATTTTCGATACAATACGCAATCATTTGGACATGAATGTATTTTCTCATATTTCATACCCACCCCTCTAATTAGTTTTTTAGCCTCATATGTCTTAACGGGAAGAACATTACCATCTGGAAGCATGTCGTTTATCAAGGCTAATAAACTAGTGAAACATGTGTCACTAACCCCATTTGCCCCCTTGATATTATACAACTTCACCACAGCCGACATCTTTGTGTACTTACAACCAGGGTATAGAGGCGCTTCAGACTCACACAACTTCGTATACATGTTGTCAAGGTCATCCAAATTAATGTTTTCATCTTCAAAAGCATTTGATTCATCATCTTTTTCTTCATTATCTGTAGACCCAACATTCAACTCGTCTGCTTCCAACTCAACATACTCGGCAAACTCGGGATCATCAGTTATCCTTTCGTATACCTCAAGATCATCTTCTTCAAAATTATTATCTTCCTATAATGATTCCCCATGAAAAATCCAACGGGTATAGGATCGACTAAAACTATACTTTTCTAGGTGAATTTTAACGTCCGGAATAGCCATATACCTAATATTACCACATCTTTCACAAGGGCATGAAATACTAGAAGAACCATTCAAATTGTTCGCAACGACTTCATAAAATTCAGCTAAACCATCCTTATAGTTTGGGTCACTCATATTCGCAGCATTCATCCAAGTTCGAGTCATTTATCTACATTCGTAGTATATATAGTAAGCCAAGTAATTCAGAAAATCCAACTAATTAAAACTAATTCAATAATAAGCCAACTAATTCAGAAAATGCAATGTATAAGGCAACTAATTCACAAATAAACGAAATTCAGGAAATCAATAAAGAAAAATTATTAGAATACCTGATTAATAAGAAATAGCAGACGGAGATGATGACAAAGAGACGATCAGGAAATCAATAAAATTATATTTAGTGTTTGTGTTTTTGTGTTGCAGTACAGTATTATTAGTGTTCTGTGTTTTTTTTCATCTTTATTAAACGTATTGACAACGGTTATTATTCATATTCACCGTTGTTATTAGGTTACCTATTTACAACGGTTAACAAAGTTAAATCCGTTGTTACAACTAACAACAACGTACAACAAAATCATCTCCGTTGTTATTAATTTAAGCCAAATAATGCGCCAAATTAATAACACATTATAACAACGGGTTTTTCATACCCGTTGTTATTAATTTTTATTATTTCGCGCTAAATTAATAACAACGGACATATAATAAACTGTTGTTATTAGTAAATTTATTTACAACAGTTATTTTAGTTCACGCCGTTGTTAAAACTAATAACAACGTTTGAAAAACTAACACCGTTGTTATTAGGTTTAATAAAATTCCGCGGAAAAATATTTATCCATTCCACAACGGTTTTTCTTTATTTTCGTGAGTATGCGTTGTTGATGGGGCGTTGTTATTGCCTGTATTTGTAGTAGTGTTATTATATACTCTTTTCATTCCGTATTTATACGGGAGATATGTCTCCCGTCCTGTATAATTTTTATGTATAATATTATTTCCGTTTTGTAATGACCCTTTTTATTTATGACATCTTCGTTAGGTATTATTATCTTTTATCTAGTTTAAATTATTTTTTTTCTTTCCGCAAATTTGAGGGTGTTACACTCATAATTGAGATGGGAAGGAGTATTTATAATAGAAGCATAGGAGATCTAAAACCCTAGCTTAATATTTAAGAAAGATATTTATCTTTGATATCTTAAAATAATATTTACTTTATCTTTTAGAAATATCTTTATCTCAAAATATTATTTGCTTTATCTTTTAGAAAAATATATTTATCTTTAATATCTCAAAATATTGTTGTAAAGATATTGTGGAATCCTAGATTAAGATAAACAAGGAAAACAACCTATGGAGGCCGAAATACCTAGCTACACGAAACCCTAGGAGGCACAATCCTAGGTTTACACGAAACCCTAGGTGGCTCAAATCCTACGTGAGCTTATTAGGTTAACAACAAATTGAGATAGAATATATTAGAAACTCTAGGTAGCATGACAACCCATAAGTTGTATTACTAACCAATAAAATCTCATAAATATTCTCTATTAAAACTTTTGATAAATATAAAAATACTCTTTCACTTTTGAAAACATTTAAAATATTTTATTTCCAAAATCATGCATCAACATTTATCATCCAAAGTTATAGGCTAAAGCTATAACTTTGAACTTAAAATCATTCGAATGGAATAGTTACCGAATGACGACCTATACTATCTAATCTTCACAAAGATCTTCAGTATACGGATCATCTCTTCATCTTGATCACAAAGACCCTCCATCTTGAGTCTTGCGTTATTTGAGGTAGATCTTGCTTGAAGCGTTTTTCTTTAAAGTTATAACCAGGTAGCTATAACTTCCATGTAAACTTCAAAAGTTATTCCTGAAGTTCTTATAACTTTGATCTTCTTTCTTGTAATTGTTGTTAGCTATAATAAGACTAAAACACAAAATTACATGCATATGATATATTAAGTAAAGCACATTACCAAGTAAACACATGTCATCATCAAAACTATTGAATAGGTCCAACAAATTCCCCCTTTTTGATGATGACAAGTCTCTTATGATTTCTCTTTACATTTTGACTAAGTATGGTTCCCCCTCAACAAAACACTCCCAAAGTTATAGCAACTTTGATCGCAAGAACATAACAACTTAGCCAAAGTTATAACTTGAAAGATTTTAAGAGATAACGAGTCTTGACAAGGAGAAAGCTTAAGCAAAGACTCAAACCATATCATTTCTGTGACAACCCTCGCGAATGCGGAAATAAAACATAACAAGCATGTGAATTAAATAGCGGAAATACGGTATTTTAAAAACCTTTATACATGCAAGATAGGAAATACGAGGAGTGTCAAATATTACAAACCGAAGTACGAAATATACTACAACAAGAGACGTAGTCTCTCCAAATGTTATTAAAGTAAAAGTGATTAGCACACAAGCTAAATAACGTCTAGAGGTGTTTTATCCAGGGACAACGCCTGCTAGCTCACACCCGAACCCAAAATAACAAGCAAAAAGCCATCCATGCAAGTAACCTGTTCATCCATGAAAAACATGAACGCCACAGTCAGTGGGGAGTAACTCCGGGTTCTCCCAGTCATATCACATTAAACGTACATAAAAGAAAATACAAAAGTAGAAGCATGCATATATAGATATACATGTGAAATACGATAAGGATAAATAGACAATTCGATAATTAAAGATAAGAGCATATCGAATACAAATCCGAATCCATCATGTTATACAAAGACTCGGGAAAGACACTCTTAGGCAAACGAATACGCTCACTAGGGCTTACATCTCACCGTTAGCGGTATAAGTTTGATAAGATTGAGATTTGACAAACAAACCATGCCAAGTCATCCAATGATCAATCATAAAATCATTCATCCAAACATACCGACACAATGACGACATCTCTCACGGTAAATGAAACGCACTAGCACCGTGTACATGGCAAGTATGATTAAAAGGCATCCACGAGATAAGCATTTCCTGAAGCATACACGATGACATTTCGTATATGTAGACTAATTTCCTCCTGGTAGGACGACGATAATAATACGGTTCCTAGTCTAAACCTGGCCAGACTCTCGGAATAAACGTGTTCCGATTCGACAAGCGATGACATTTCGCATCCAAGACTCGATCAATCATTGACGCCGAGTACCCCAAATTCGGTTGATAATTCAATAAAGAGGCGGAAAAGAGCTCAAGCCTCATAACAAGCGGTACGCTACATGCAAATAACACCACCTCGCAAGTACACAACATTTGACGGCCGGCTCGATCAACGCAATGCGTTCGCCTCCCAACAACGCCGTCGTATGCCCACTAACACATGCAATTAAGCAGTAAGGATACATCCCCGTTCCGACATTCCAGCCTTACGAACCTGGAGGTAGCCAAGGGAATGAGAGTACAAAGCACATAACAAAATAGTGCTCAAACCGTAACATTTGTAAAAACCGACTCAAAGTGGGACATAGCAAAAACCGTCACAAAACATGAGAATAGGGAATTATATAAATTTAACTATGATAAAAATGAGTCAATACATGATACATAAGCATTAGAACAAGTTTATGAAGCACCATAAATAAGAAACATAGATCGCCTCTTCAAAACAACGTTGTTTGGAAACCAACTAAAACAAGGGTCCACTTCAAACGGTCATAACTAGAGTTCTAGACATACAAATGCATAAATTCCAAATGGAAGTGATAGCATATCCTCTTACGGTTCCAACGGGATGTCACAAGCTTCAAACAAGCAACTAACGAAGGAGATATGATCATTTTACGAAAAGGGGTCAGTGCAGGAAAACTGCAGTCGACTTGGGAACTGGCAGCGAGTAACGCTGCCAGCGCCGGACGACGCTGCCAGCGTCCTTGGCTGGACTCAGGCACGAACAAATCCTAACATGTTATCAACAACAAAAATCCTCATTTACCATCACAAACCATCAATTCTCATATCAATTAACAACTAACAACAACCATCATCAACAACACGATTCCTATGATTAATAATCCTATTCTAAATACAATTACTAACATAGAAAACACATAAAACACGTAAATGATATCGAGTAACCCTTCACCGTTACCTTTATGCGTCTTCACTCCGCGTCAAGGTCCTCTTCAATCAAGAAGTAGTCTTTGTCGGGATCTTGAAGGTCACCACCTACAAATAGTTAATAAAAGATGAATATTCTTCACCTTGAGAAAGACGAAAAATTTGAAAAGCGATAAAGACGGTAATTTTATTACCAATACGGATAGTGGAAGATGAGAGGGGAAGAATAAGACGAACTTACGTGAATTTGAGCGAGAAATGAAAGAGTTATGACGATTCTAAGATGGATCAAAATGGAAACTAAGCTTTTGGGGTTTTCTTAGTGAGGAAGAAGGAGTTGAGTTGTGAGGAAGAATTAGGTTAGGGTTAGTATAAGTAGAGAGTGAGTGGAAAAAGTCAAGAAAAGTCAAAGACGTCTTAAGACGTGATTCACTTGAAATCTCGCGTAAAGTCCAAATACGAACTCGGAAATTCTAAATTAGACACGGAAAATTTAATTCTAAACTAAAACTAAATTTCGCTGAAAAGTATCCGTAAAATATTTTTAAATTACAAATAGGGTACATTTGCGTGTGTTACAATCACCCCACCTTTTAAAAAGTTTCGTGGACGAAACTTGAGAGTAGAAAACAAAAGTATCAGGGACAAGAATCTGTTTTCAAAATTAATACGAAAACTTGTATAAGGGGAAAAGTTATGAAACGAGGTTCATCTCAAAAATGGTTTAAGGATATTTTCACAAGTGCGAAACTTTATTTACGGATCGCAAGAGTGCCCGCCGCGAACGAGAACTCTAGCTATCAAAAATCAAATCAATGTCGAAATAGTGAAATCGAAAATCAAACAAGCGTTAGTAAGTGCAGGACTAGTCACCAGACGTCTCCAATAACAAGTCCAAACATCCAACCAAACGCAAAATCCAGGTATAAAATCAAAAGAAATCTAGTTTCTCCAAAAAGAGGGTACACAATCCATCTTTAGACTTCTTTGAAACGTTAAACTAGAAATATAATATGGAAATTTGAAGGTTTTATCAAAGATAAAATCAAATAACAGGACATTACACGTACATAGAGCGACTCGCACCATTCACACACAATTCAGGGTAACAAAATATATACAAAACACGCAAAAACGAAACAAATTGAACTCTTTGGGATAGGAAGATCAAGATAAAGTCGGCAGGAAGATCTACAAGAATTCGACATTACTAACTCTACTAATAAACCAAATCCTCAAGAGAATGCAATTTACCCAATTTGCAACTCATCATTTTCAATCATCAGAAATCCTACAAAAATATTCCATAATCACGATATTTCAAGCCAATAACCTAATTATTCAGATCCATTTAGTATCTACTGAAATCCATCGGCACGGTAGACTCCACAACTAACAATCCACATGTAAGATTCATTACGTACTCTAATCTTCTTAGTTTCATCAATACTCTTACTAGAAACCACCAACAAAATATTTATATCTAGGGATTCATGATCGCTAACAACCGCAAGATAAAGGAGACTTACCATGAAAATCCCTTGATTCAATTTACTTCAAACTCATTATCCTAAATTTACAATGAACTTTCTCATCCTCGAAAGTCAAAACACAATCCACGCAACCAAACATAATTATCTAAGATCCAACTAGCCTCATCCCATATCTCACGACAAGGAAAAATCCACAATCCATTATCGATTATAATAATTCTTTAATACGCCATAACATCCTTAATTCGATCATTACTACGCTCGAAGCCTCAAATATAAATAGTCACATTAGCAAACTATGGTGATTACTAATTCTCAAGATAAATGGGTTCACCATTCTAACTCTATAATCCATAACAACTGAGCACTCACTATCCAAAGCTTGCAACGAACATTTCTCAATCTCAAACTATGATTCCTTAAGAATAAAAGAGAATTACTAATTCCAACCCACAAATGACCAACCACTTGGCACTCACACAACTATTCAAATCATCTAGTTCACCTAAAACTCAAAATGAATCAATTTTCAATTATGACAATTGTAACACCCTCAAATTTGCGGAAAGAAAAAAAATTATTTAAATACATAAAAGATAATAATACATAACGAAGGTGTCATAAAATAAAAAGAGTCATTACAAAACGGAAATAATATTATACATAAAAATTATACAAGACGGGAGACATATCTCCCGTATAAATACGGAAATAAAAAGAGTGTATAATAATATACAAACTAAGAACCAAATATAGGTCCAAGGTAAATACTTCGCTCGCTAGCTCATCAATGTACCCCAAATATGCATTCACCACCTGTTCGACCGCATTAAATATAAACACGGAAGCCACAGTCAGTGGGGAGTAACTCCGAGTTCTCCCAGCCACGAAATGTCGAGTTTAATGAAACATGAAAAACATAAAAGCAATGTAGATAGAAAATACAAAACCTTAACATATATGATATGGTTTTCATGTTATGAAACAGTTAACTAACATATAACCTATCATATGAAAGCTATCATGTGAATCCGATAATAAAATATAACTCGAGGTAGGGAAGCTGGTATGTTGGCTCAGCGGTTACCATGTAACATGGCCCTGATACACTCAAACCCTAATCAACAGGTAATCATGTGAATCAGTTAACAATCGGGAATCCAAACTCTATCAATCTTAGCCGGCTTGCATCTCACCTTCTAAGATTCATAGAATCATACAAACATGAAAGACCAATACTTCTACAAATAGGCATAAGTTCTTAGCACAGTCAATAGACGACGTCTGTAACTCGAGGCTATACCACAAGGTAGGAAAACATCCTAGTCCTAGACTGATCAGACCTAGCGACAACAGCTATTCCATTTCCCGTCTCATGACATAACCGTACACGAGAAACTCTACTAGGCGACCCCCTAAGCAGAGATGGCTAGTACTTAAGCTGGCTCCAGTCCCAAAACGGATCAGGCAGCCATGCCCGACTTGGATATAAACCCACCAAGCCGAGACACAAAAGCTATCAAGCAGTGAACTCCATATGCTCGTTAAAGATAGTACGGCCTATCAATGTCATGGTCCAAGCTACTCATTTAGA
>JAIUZE010026698.1:0-11536 GCA_022085475.1 Heliosperma pusillum | reverse complement strand
TTTATTATCAATACGGATAGAGGAAGGTACGGGAGGAAGAATAAGATGAACTTACGTAAATTCTATCGAGTAACGAAGAAACTACGCCAATTCTAAGATTGAATTCAAAGAGGGAAAAGATGAGATTTCTTAAGGGAGAAGAAAGGGGGGTTGTGTGCTTGATTTGTGTTAAATGAAGAATTAGGTTAAGGAAATTAGAGTATAAGTAAGGAAAAGTCAACCAAAAAGTCAAACTCGCCCTTAAGACGGCTTTTTCATGGAATCTCGCAGAAATTCCAAATACGAACTCGGAAATTCAATATTCGACTCGGAACTTAAAATTATAAATTAAAACTTAAAATTGCTGAAACGATTTCGTAAAATATTTCTATTAGAAAAATAGGGTACATTTCCGGGTGTTACAATCACCCCACCTTTTAAAAAGTTTCGTCCTCGAAACTTGAGGAAAATAAAAATTTACCTTACTCGAAAAGACTCGGATATTTACTACGCATAGAAGCTTCGGTTCCCCAAGTCTCTTCTTCGACATTAGCACTTCTCCACAAGATTTTCACCAAAGGAACTACTTTACTTCTCAACTTTCTATCCTTACGATCTAGGATACGGATCGGCTTTTCTTCAAAGGATAGATTCGGTTCAAGCTCGGGTAATTCAACTTGAAAGACATGGCTTGGATCACTTACATACTTCCTCAATTGAGAAACATGAAAAACATTATGAACCTTAGCCAAATTCGGCGGTAAATCCAACTTATAAGCAACGGCACCAATCCTTTCTACAATATCAAAAGGTCCAATGTATTTCGGGCTCAATTTACCCTTAACACCAAACCGTTTAACACCCTTCATTGGAGATACCTTCAAGAATACTTTATCTCCAACCTCGAATTCTAACGGCCTTCTTCGGATATCGGCATAAGACTTTTGACGGTCTTGAGCGGCTTTCATTCTATCACGAATGACCTTCACATTATCAATGGTTTCAACAAGAACATCGGGCCTAAATCACGATTGTCACTCAATTGATTCCAACATATAGGACTCCGACATTTCCTTCCATAAAGAGCTTCATATGGAGCCATCTTAATCGATGCATGATAGCTATTGTTGTAAGAAAACTCCACCAATGGTAAACTCTTTTCCCAACTAGACTGAAAGTCAAGAGCACAAGCCCTAAGCAAGTCTTCTAAAGTCTGAATAGTCCTCTCAGTCTGACCATCCGTAGCAGCATGAAAAGCAGTACTCATCAACAACTTACTACCCATAGCCTCTTGCAAAGCTTTCCAAAATCTCAAACAGAATCTCGGATCTCGGTCGGAAATAATCTCCAAAGGAACACCATGGTATCGAACAATTTCATCCACATAAGCCTTTGCTAAACGATCCAAATTCCAAGTTTCTTTGATCGGAATAAATCTAGCACACTTGGTTAATCGATCAACAACAACCCAAACAGCATCTTTACCTCCAACGGTCTTCGGCAAAGCCATAACAAAATCCATCGAAATAGATTCCCACTTCCATAGCGGAATATCCAACGGTTGTAGCAATCCACCGGGTCTCTTGTGTTCAATCTTCACTTGTTGGCAAGTCAAACATCTTCCAACATAAGAAACAACATCACCCTTCAAGTTCGGCCACCAAAACTGCAACTTCAAGTCCTTGTACATCTTATCACCACCGGGGTGGATAGAATAAGGGGAAAGATGAGCTTCATCCAGAACTCGCTTCCTCAAATTAAGAGCATTAGGAACAAATAAACGACCATGGAAACGAAGAACACCTTCATTATCAAACTTGAAATCTTTACCTTTACCTTCAAGAATCTTGGCTTGGATAGACTTGTAGGTAAGATCATCAACTTGACTTTCGCGGATTTCACGGAGAAACACAGGTTCGGCAATCATAGCACCAACATGAACAAATCCACGCTCTACAAATTCCAAACTCAACCTTCGAAACTCAGCACAAAGATCAACAGGTAAAACATGCATAGCATTCAAAGCATGAGAAGCTTTCCTACTAAGAGCATCTGCAACAACATTTGCCTTCCCTTCATGATACAATAACTCAAAATCATAATCGTTCACCAATTCCAACCATCTTCCTTGCCTCATATTCAACTCTTTTTGAGTAAATATGTACTTCAAACTCTTGTGATCGGTGAAGATACGACAATGAACTCCAATTAAATAATGCCTCCATACTTTCAAAGCATGAACAACAGCGGCCAATTCTAGATCATGAGTAGGATAGTTCACTTCATGAACTCTCAATTGCCTAGAAGCATAAGCCACAACCTTCCTATTCTGCATAAGAACACAACCTAATCCCATTTTAGAAGCATCACAATAGACATCAAAGTCTACTCCATCTTCAGGCAAAGTCAACACCGGAGCGGTAGTTAACCTCATCTTTAACTCTTGAAACGCATTTTCACTAGCTTCATTCCATAGGAATTTGGTTTCCTTCTTCAATAACTGAGTCATAGGTCTAGCAAGCTTAGAGAAATCTTTGACAAATCTTCTATAATAACCAGCTAACCCAAGAAAACTTCTAATCTCTCTAATATCAGTCGGACTCTTCCAATCAACAACGGCCTCAATTTTGGAAGGATCCACCATTACACCCTCTTTAGAAATTACATCCCAAGAAAGGACACTTTAGGTAACCAAAATTCGCACTTAGAGAACTTAGCATACCACTTCTGACGACGTAGAACACCCAAAATAATCCTCAAATGAATAGCATGCTCATCTTCGGACTTGGAGAAAATAAGAATATCATCAATGAATACCACCACACACTTGTCGAGATACTCACTAAATGTGCGGTTCATTTGATCCATAAAAATAGCAGGAGCATTGGTCAATCCAAATGGCATCACCTTGAACTCATAATGACCATACCTCGTACTAAAAGCGGTCTTCGGAATATCAACATCTCGAACAGGAATTTGATGATAACCGGATCTCAAATCAATCTTTGAAAAAGTAGAAGCACCCTTTAATTGATCAAACAAATCTTCAATTCTAGGTAAAGGATACCTATTCTTGATTGTAATCCGATTCAATTCACGATAATCGATACACAATCTCATAGAACCATCCTTCTTCTTCACAAAAAGGACAGGAGCACCCCAAGGAGAGGCACTTGGTCGAATAAAACCCTTTTCAATCATATCATCCAACTGCTTCCTTAACTCTTTTAATTCAGAAGGAGCCATACGATAAGGAGCTTTGGCAATTGGACCAGAACCAGGAACAAGATCAATGGAGAATTCAACATCACGCTCGGGAGGAATCCCGGGCAAATCTTCGGGGAATACATCAAGGAATTCTCGAACAATAGGCACATCTTCAATACTTGGCAAAGAGGTATTTGAAGAAGTCACAACACACAAGAATGCTTGGTGACCTTTTCTAACCATACTTACCAATTTCATAGCGGAAATTAAAGACACACCTTTAAGGGGATGAGATCCCTTATAGGTTATTCTAACACCTAAAGGACTCTTTAAGAAAATATTTTGATCACGACACTCGAACCTAGCATGATACATAGCTAGCCAATCTATACCTAAAATAATATCAAACTCTCCTAGAGGAAACTTAAGGAGATTTGCGGGAAAGATAGAACCCGAAATAGAAATAGGTACATTTGGATAAAGGGTTGAACAAGAGATAATATCTCCGGATGGTAAGGATATGGAAGTATCCTCACTAGATGTAGGCTTGATTGATAATTTATTAGCATAAGCCGATGACACAAAAGACATAGAAGCACCGGTATCAAATAAAATAAGACACGGTTGCTCTAAAATTGAGAACATACCCGTAATGATTTCAGGATGAGCCTCGGCTTCGGTATGACTCATGACAAAGATTGAACCCTTAGGCTTAGGAGGAGGAGGCAACTTTCGGTCGGGGCAATCCTCGTAACGATGACCACCCTTTTGACAGAAGTAGCAAATGTAAGGTCGGTTGGAACATGACACACCGGGGTGATGTGGAAGTCTACACCGGTTGCAAAAACGACCTTGAGGTTGAGTTTGAGGAGCAAAGGGCCTATGAGCCACATTTGAAGTAGCTCTAGGAATAAAAGGAGCAGGATTCCTTGAATAGGCATTGGAAGAAGAATTAAACCTCTTCTTGTTAGCATAGGGATTAGAAGAAGACGGAATAAACGGCCTCTTCCCAAAAGCATTCGGCCTAGGAGCATAAGAAGGAGAGGGATTATTCATTTGAGCTTCCTCTCTAATAGCCTTCATTGAATTTTCAGCCCACAAGGCATCGTCGTAGAGATCTCCAAAGGACGCGGTACCCCTTCTCACTTTACTCTGAAGAACGGCATTCAACTTATTACGATAATAGAAAGCACGATCTTCATCATCACGAATAAGCCTCGGCGCAAAGTGAGCGAGTTTATTAAACTCCGTCGTAAAATCTTGAGCCGATAGGTTGCCTTGCTTAAAATCTATGAACTCCTTGAGCCTTTGCTGTTTAAGCTCTTTAGGATAAAACCTACCCTCCACAAGAGCCTTAAAGCAAGCCCAGTTGAAGTCCTCTTCAAGAGTTGCGGTGGCACTTGTAATAGCCCACCAGTTGTCGGCTTCCCGCACTAGAAAGTGCTTTGCAATCCTCACTTTATCCTCTTCCCGGACTTGGTAAAGATCAAACTGCTTTTCCATCTCACGGAACCAGTCGGATAGCTCCGTAGGATCAGGCTCTCCACCATAAGGCACGATCTTACTCCTTGCAATGTGACCCGCCACCCATGCATAACCACCTTGTTGATTGTCCTCCCTTCTAGGGGAAACTTGGTTGGCATTAGCTAGAGCGGCATCTTGCTGATTTTCAGCACTTGAGCAAGAGCCTCCATCATAATATTCTCAGCTAAACGCGGTCTAACCATCTTCATAAGAACAAAAACAAATTAAGTTACTCCTATCAATTAGCATAAACAAATAGACTACCAAGTAAAGTCCTTAACTTCTACCCAATCTCTCATTTATTATTTCAAGGTCAAGTAGTTTAAGTTAGGGTTCACGTGTGTGCGTCGGGAGCGATCAAAGCTCTGATACCAACTGTGACAACCCTCGCGAATGCGGAAAGATAAAACATACAAGCATGTGAAAAGAGATGCGGAAATACGGTATTTTTAAAAACTTTAAACATGCAAGATATATATAACACGAGGTGTGTCAAAATGTTACAAACTAAGTACGGAATATACAATAAAGAGACGGGGTCTCTTAAAATGTTAGCAAAGAACAAGTGTTAAACCAAAACTAGCTACTATCGTCTAGAGTGAAACTTCCAGGGGACAACGCCCGCTAGCTTAACACCAGAACCCCAAAATATCGTATCCAAAAAGTATGCCATAAGCAAACCAAACCTGTTCATCCATGAAAAATGAATGCCACAATCAGTGGGGAGTAACTCCGGGGTCTCCCAGCCATATCACCTTAAACGTACATATAAGGAAATACAAAAGTAAAATCATGCATATATAGATATACATGTGAGATACGATAAGAATAGATAGGCAATTCGATAAATAATGATAAGATCATGTGGAAATCAAATCTGAAACCATCATGTTATTCAAAGACTCGGGGAAGACACTCTTAGGCAACCGAATACGCTAACTAGGGCTTGCATCTCACCGTTAGCGGTATAAGTTTGATAAGATTGAGACTCGACAAACAAACCAAGCCAAGTCATGCGATGATCACAATAAATCCAACATATTATCATCCATTCACGAACCAATACATTGACGGTGTCCAATCACGCAATGACCATGAATAATATCATGAAATCACGCATTCAAAGACGACGACACCAAGACGGACAACTTCACGGGCGGTAGGTTTAAATGACACGCACGAGCATCGTGTACATGGCAATATGATTAACAGGCATCCACGGATGAAAGCATTTTCCTCTGGAACTCATACACGATGTACATTTGTATATGTAGATCGTAATGTCTCATGGTAGCCACGACGATAATAATACGGTCCTAGGTTAAACCTGGCCAGGATCTCGGAATTATAAAACGCTAAGGTGTTCCGATCGATATGCGATATAAACCTTTCGCATCCAAGGGAATCGGTCTTACATAATATGCCGAGTACCCCAAATCGGTTATAGATCAATCACGAAAGAGGCGGAAAAGAGCTCAAGCCACATAACAAGCGGTACGCTACATGCAAATAACACCACCTCGCAAGTACACAACATTTGACGGCCGGGTCGATCAACGCATAGCGTTCAACTCCCAACAACGTCGTCGTATGACCACTACACATGCAATTAAGCAGTAGGATACCTCTCCGTTCCGACATTCCAGCCTTACGAACGGGAAGGTAGCCAAGGGAATGAGAGTACAAAGCACAATACAAAATAGTGCTCAAACCTTATCATTTGTAAAAACCGACTCAAAGTGGGAACATACCAAAAACCGTCACAAAACATGAGAATAGGGAATCATATAAGTTTAAATATGATAAACATGACTCAATACATGATACATAAGCATTAGAACAAGTTTATGAAGCATAATGAATAAAAACATAGATCACCTCTCCAAAACAACGTTGTTTGGAAACCAACGAAAACAAGGGTCCACTTCAAACGGTCATAACTAGAGTTCTAGACATGGGAATGCAGACACTCTAACTGGAGGTGATAGCTTATCTTCTTACGGTTCCAACGAGTTGTCACACGCCCAAAACAAGCAAGTAACGAAGGAGATATGATCATTTTACGAAAAGGGGTCAGTGCAGGAAAAATTCTGTTGGCAGCGGGTGACGCGGCCTGCGTCCTACGACGCAGCCTGCGTCCTATTCGGACAGGTAAGAGTCACACAAGTCACCACAATTTCACTAAGGCATAATACAAGTATCATCTATCATCAAAATTCATCAATTCTCATATCAATTATCAACTAACAACAACCATCATCAACAACACAATTCCTAAGATTACTAATCATATTCTAAATACAATTTCTAACATGGAAAACACATTAAAACACGTAAATGATATCGAGTAACCCTTCACCGTTACCTTTTCGCGTCTTTTAACGGTTACTAAGCTTTCCTAGTCTCCACCTACATACAATTAGATAATAAAAAATGAATATCATTCACCTTGAGAAAGACAGGTAATTTAAAAAGCGAGAAATACGGTAATTTTATTACCAATACGGATAGAGGAAGCTAAGAGGGGAAGAATAAGACGAACTTACGAGAATTTGAGCGAGTAACGAAGGAGTAGCGACGATTTGAAGACGGATAAAAAAGGTGGCAAGGTTTTTGGTGTTTAAGGTGAGGAAGAAGGAGATTGAGTTGTGAGGAAATGAATTAGGTTTAGGGAGTATGAGGGAGTATATGTAGGGTGAGTCGGAAAAGTCAACGAAAGTCAAAGGCGGCTCAAAAGTCAAAGACGACTCAAAAGTCAAGAAAAGTCAAAGACGACTCAAAAGTCCAAGAAAAATCAAGACGACTCAAAAGTCACCAGAAAAAGTTCAAGACGAATCAAAGTCAAGAAAAGCAAAGGACCGACTCAAAAGTCAAGAAAAAGGTCAAAGACGCCTTAAGACGGGAGTCTCATGAATCTCGGGGAAATTGTAAGTGACTCGAAACTTTAAAATTCTAAATTAAAACACTTAAAATTTGCTGAAACGATTTCGTAAAACTATTTCTACTAAAAAAATAGGGTATATTCCGGTGTACAATAAATATGGAGGAACACAAGAAATCCTCCAAACTAGAAGACCTCTTCTTCAAGTTGCACCAAGAGACACCAACGATGACAACCAAATAATCTACCCTTATTATTAACTAGATAATAAGATAGATATTATTCTACTAATATTATGACTATATTACTACACTAGTAATACTTAGTAAATATTAGTATTTGAGAGTTTTTAGTGAGAAGAAGAGTTTTAGAGAGAAGTATGACAATTGAAAAAATCAAGTGGTAATGAATTGAACAACTTTTGTTCATTATTAAGGCCATAAGGCCGGATCCTCATGTCCAAAATTGGACTATTATTTGTTCAATTTTATCACATGCATTTGAGTGGAGTGTTGTAGAAAAGATGATGATTGTTTTATACTTGTTATGTCACTTTCAATAAGTAACTAAAGAGTAAAAACAAGAACAAAATCATCACCCTTGTAACTACATCTTCACCGGCCACAATTGGTCTAGTTAGGTCCATTTTGATTTTTGATATTTGTCTCACAAATACTTATTGATCATATGGTTAATTATCTTGTATAATTAAGTGTTAATTTGATCATATAACAATTATATGACTCAATTAAATAAATAATATGGACTTAACATTTTAAGTAATATTTTACCATTATATCAATATATAATGGGTCCCACAATGCTTAGTTAATTTATTTTACAACTCCTTGTAAATATAATTAACTAATTACCTCTATCTCAAAACCTCAAATAATTTAGTAATTTAACGATTAATTACTAAGTTAAATCTTATTTAATCGTATTAAAATAAGATATAAAATTATTAGTCAATTATCGCATAATTGAAAAATAAGTTTAATCGAATTTGAGTTCTTAACTCAATTTCTAACAATTAACTCTCGTACATATCGAATATATGTAATGTACTAATTAACTGTATCGTATACAAATAATTAGTTACTATTGGGATTTCATCCTTTAGGTGTGACCGAAAGGGATCAGTTGATCACCGCCGTCAAACGACAATAACGTCAAACTCTAGTCAGCCAACCGTTATTGATTTACGTTAATCAACTGACTAATCATATATATAGTCAATAATTATCCCAATTATATTCCATAATAAGATTTACAATGTGGCGCACTATTGTGGAGGACACCTACTCCAACATCACTGTCCAAAGCTTGCAACGAACATTTCTCAATCTCGAACTATGATTCCTTAAGAATAAAAGAAAATTACGAATTCCAAACCACAAATGGCCAATTACTTGGCAATCAGACCACCATTCAAATCATATAGATCATCTAAAACTCAAAATGAATCAGTTTTCATTTATGACAATACTCCTCAAACTTTGGGTACCAACTCAATTACCCTAAAGCAAAGTCTCTTTTAGAATCCACCAATTAGAGACATCAAATTCCCAAATGATATCCCAAGCAACCGATATAATACTTAACAACAACGAAGTATTATCATGATTAACTAAATTCTCAAAATAACACTAGAGTACCAAGCTCCAAATCCAAAACTACTAGGAGAAGATACATTATAACTATTAGGATTCATCCTAGAGCTTAAGTCCTATTTCCCACGATGAAATATAACATTAAATTTGCTCAATCCAAGGACACATATTCTAGCTAAAGAATCCCAAATTACATCACGCTTATTCTTTTAGCCTTACAAACGGAATATCCAATCCACTAGAGAAAAGATGAAGGAGCAACGAGATAGAAAACGATAAGGAAATCTCAAGGAGAACACGGGAATAAATAAGGCATGAGATTACAAGAGAGGAGCGCTGAAAATTAACGAGGTCAAGAAAGAGACAAAGCAGATAGTAGAGGTATGAATATATCTGAGTAAGAAATAAGATACGAGCATGCGATTTCTTAAAGATCAATCTTGATAAAAACATTCAAGAATGGAAATGAAAAGGAACAATGGTACGAGTAAAGGTTTAAGGTTTAATCCACAAAATTTCTCGTTTCAGACTTAGAGTGATAACAAAGCAAATCATCTCAATAACACAGGTCTCTTACAAGGGACCCTCGTACCACATATCATCGGAGTAAGGTACACCTAGATTTAACATATCGATTACAACCCAATTCATCCATACTTTCATATAACACGGTATCCCAATTTCGGAATTGCAATTTAAGCATAATAACATTCTCTCATCTTCAAGATTTAACACATTCTCAAAGGTCTCAAAACCGAAGATCTAACAAGGACTTCTTCACACAAATCTCTTTTCAACTCTTATGGCCATCAAGGTAAAACACCATACAAAACGTCATCATCATTATCATATAGCCCACGAGTTCATTATTAACAAAGTACAACCTCAAGTCAAACATCATCATTAACATCCCAAGGTATTTCCATCATAACTCACATCATCGAATCTCGCTCATATCTATAATCCTCAAGTAATATGGTTCAACTTACCGAAACCTTACTACTTCAAACGAGTCTCCGATACCATAAGATAAGATCATATCTTTAAATCCAAGAACTATAGCCAAATGTTTTTCCACCAAGCCTATACTCACAAACACACAATAGGAAACCACAAGACGTCACTTAACCTCAAAAGTATTTCGCACCTCAAGATGTCATTCAAAACTTCTTATTTACACCAATTAGACCAATCATAAGCATGGTCTTCAAAACAATACTAAACTTCTAAGTCCAAAATACTAAATTACTAATGAGTTAAGAAGTCATAGCCAACTCATTCAACCTTACACCATCAAATATCATGAACTATCCACACATTAGTCATGACAAGCATCAAGCATTAAAATCATCAAACTTATCTTACTACCTTTCCTTAGAGTTACAACCAATCATCAATATAGGGTGAATTTAGATCTACACCATTTTCCTCAAATCACAAATCATTCTAACAATCACTAATATTCCACAAAATTCAAAGTTCTTCCGACCAAGTATAATATACCACAAACAAAAGGGTATGGCATCCATAAAAATGTTACATGAGGAAGGTAAGGATACCAATGGTAAGATGGAGGAAGGTAACAAGAGTAATTTCCAAGGGAAAAAGAAGTTCGATGATGAAGAAGCACTTAGATAGAAGGAAGAGAGCATGATACATTAAGGATGAGAGAAAACATCGATGAGGAAGAAATACACTTCAATTAGGCTTGTCAATCTTCAATCTTTGGTAAAAGATACTTCTTCTAGGTAACACATGATCCACCTTAAGACGGTAGATATAAATAAACATAACATCACTCAACACAATCAACAAACAAGTTAGAACCTAACAAACATCAAGTACACCAAAGAATACCAAGTAAAGTCCTTAACTTCTACCCATCTCTCATTTATTATTTCAAGGTCAAGTAGTTTAAGTTTAGGGTTCACGTGTGTGCGTCGGAAGCGATAAAGCTCTGATACCAACTGTGACAACCCTAGCGAATGCGGAAATATAAAACATACAAGCATGTAAAATAATATGTGGAAATACGGTATTTTAAATACTTTTATACATGCAAGATAGATAATACGAGGAGTGTCAAAATATTACAAACTAAGTACGAAATACAACCAAGAGAAGGGGTCTCTCAAAATGTTAGCAAAGAACAAGTGTTTAGCAAAACTAGCTAAATCGTCTAGAGGTGAAACTTCCAGGGACAACGCCCGCTAGCTCACACCCAAACCCAAAATAGCATAAGCAAAAAGCCATCCATGCAAGCAACCTGTTCATTCATGAAAAACATGAACGCCACAATCAGTGGGGAGTAACTCCGGCTTCTCCCAGCCAT
>JAIUZE010026696.1:0-13910 GCA_022085475.1 Heliosperma pusillum | reverse complement strand
AGCACAAATGACATACAAAACCGAGCTAAATTGGGGGTTAAAACCATACAAATATTCACTTATCAAACTCCCCCAAGCTAAACCTTTGCTTGTCCTCAAGCAAACATAACAAACAATACCAGGACAAGGTTGGAAGCGTTGGCTACTTCACCATCAAGAAACAAATCTCAACATAAAGCTTTGGAAACATAAGGAATCATAACCCAAAAACAACGTGGGCAAGAATGATACATAAACATGGCTGAGATTTACATAACGGCGTAGCACAAAGAATTTCGCTATAGAATTTTCGGCTCTTGCATGATCTTTTGACAAATGGACTCTCACGGCACACTCGAACACTCACGTATGTAAAAGGTGATTTCTTTATGCGTAAATGTTTTGAGACACTCACCTATCTACGACTTATGAAAATGTGTCCGCAGTCTAATATGATAAACAATTCAAAACACAAGTCAAAGATCACAATGCACATAGAAAAGAAGCCGAAACAATGAAGAAGGCTTTGGGAAATGGGTGAAAGGTGGACAAATAGTTATGGTCATGTGAAGTTTAGAGTGAGCTAGCAACTGACCAATGATAAATGAATACTCAATCCAAACTTTCGGTCAATTCCCAAAAGACAAAAAACGAAGCCAGAAGAAACAAATTGGCTTATTACACACGAAACACAAGGGTAAACTCCTTCTATTGATTGAATTGACATTTTGAGGAGATACTCACAACTTCTTTTATTTTTTATTTTTTTTTCTTCTATTTCTTTTTTTTCATTTTCTTTTTCTATTTCATTCATTTTTTTTCTTTTCTTTTCTTTTGAACATCACTTCTTGAATATTTTTCGTTCTCCAAATTCACTTTGTCATTAAGGAACAAAATCTTCTCAAAAGAGCACCCATACACCATAGTCTAGCTACTAGCTCAAAAGGTAGGCAGTTTTTATATGTAGCTATTATTTTTGTGAAGCATTTGTATGAAGGGGCTTATTTTGAGGGGTAATTCAAAGTGAAAAAGGCTTCAAATCATAGTGAATCATGAATGCAATGCTTATAGAAATGAAATGAGAACCATATTTATGCGTTTTGACATGACACACATCACAAGGAGAACTACACACACCTAGATGAGACTGGGTATAGATGTACCAGCCTAAGGAGGTTCTACCTTACAATATATGTAACTTGCCAAATGTCAAGATCAAGCGTACTCAGCTATAGATTCATTCCATGCCTACTGTGTACAAGACTTCCCCATGTATGCACAATTCAATGAATATTGAATCATTATCTTTTGAAAGCTCTAAGTTTGGGAAATGTAACATGATAGCATAGTAAACAAGCAAGCAAAGCACGAAAAGCATTCAATTATGTTCAGAAATTTTTAAATTTTCTCAAAAGTCTTCTTTTTCTTTTATTCAAAATTTGAAAAATGATAAACTAAAATGCAAAATGGGAAAATGCAATCCCTCCCCCAAGCTAAACATCACATTGTCCTCAATGTGAGCACAAAGACAAAATATTCAATGAGATGCTTAATGGGAAGAAGGGTAAAAAGGGAAAAAGATGAAAGAAAAATGAAGCTTACGAGTGAGCGCGGACTCCCCCAAGCTAGTCTTTTGGACTTGACAAGGAAGGTCTTCATAGATTTTTCAAAAACTCTCTCATCTTGCAAGGTAAAGCTAACAAAACAACGAAAAAAGGGAAAAATAAAAATAAAATGCAAAAAGAAAGGGAAAACACGGGTTGCCTCCCGAGAAGCGCTGGTTTAACGTCTCGCGAGACTCTTTATTAATGAAAATCATTCTTTGTGCCTTAAAAAGCATGTCAATGCCCTTAGAAGCCGATCATATACCTGCGCATGAGCTATACAAAAACATATGTAAGCAATTGACAAGATATAGGCATGAAATATTGAATGTAAGAATTGATATATCTTATCATTGTGCGCATGACAAACTTCATAGATGACCACTGAACTGCTCCACTCGTCAGTGAGAGATGGAGTGAAATGTTTAAGATCATGGAACAAACAATTAGTTCCCAAAATATCATTAGTGGACTCTAATTGGGGGTAGGGTGAATCAAAGGATTGGGAATCAAAAATGGGTGGTTGATCCCACCTAATTTCAAAGCTAAGTTCACAAAACCCAGTATCAGTTTCAAATAAATCTGGAATATCCTTAGCAAAGGGATTTTCAAAGAAATCTGATGACTCGATCAACGACTCTCCATGGGAGTCACAAATGGGCTTAACAACATCCTTGTCTAAAGTCTCGGCTACCATATAGTTAATATCAATAATGGGGGTCTCAAAATTGTCAAATGGAACGACACTAGAGTGACTTTCAATAGAAAAGGTTGGACCATCATCATCGTCATCTATTAATTCATATGATTGGGGAAAATTAGACTCACATGGGGGACATGAAAAAGCACAGGAGAAAATAGACTCACATGGGGGGGCTGAAAAAGCATAAGGAAAATTGATTGGCTTACAAACTTTAAACGTGGGTTCTTCCTTTTGCCCTTTGAGTATTTGAAGTTGAGCCCTGATTTCATTGATTTGCTCTTGGATTCTCAACCGCCGGTGCGTTTCATCCAGAGATTGGGATGCCATAAAGTCCAAGAAAATCCAAAGTTCCTTTCCTCTCTTCTGATAAAAACTTCTAGCACTCAATTGCATAGCCAGGCTACGACACTTAATGAGCATTCCATGAATCACGACATCTCTCATATAGGTCTCATCAAGGGTATACCCACAAGAGAGATAATATGTCTACAATAGCTATAAAATCGGTCGAGGTATTCATGGAAAGGCTCATTCTCGCATTGTGGTGGTTGGAAATAGATAGTCATTGAGAGAAAATAAAGCAATCCCTTTGAAAGAAAATATTCCTATTATCTAAAAAGAGTCACTACACTACAACAAAAAGGTGAGAAAAATCTCAAGGAACAAGTGTTCCTCGACACAAAAGAAAAGAGAAAAAAAAACAAGGTAAAACTCTACTAATCACAAACAAACAAAACCGTGCTCCCCGGCAACGGCGCCAAAATTTGATAGGGTTGTCGCGTACCCTAATCAAAGATAAATAATCCAGACTAGGCTAACAACAAATTAATGTAATTAGGGAAGTAAGGGGTCGATCTCGGGGAGACGGGAGATACTTGTGAATAGTTGTGGTTAGAACTCTACCTTGGACGATTGGCAAATGTTTGTCACTAGTTACTAAATAATAACAATGCAATAAATAAAAGAATCTAGGAAAGTAGGTTCAAACATGTAGATTAACATATTGATGAAATTGGATTTAAGATTTGCAAATAATTCATTGAGCGTTCGTAAGAATGGTGTTCAATACAATCATAGATCAAATGGTCTAGCAGGCTTTTAGTGCGATTTACTAGGTCTTAATCCACTATGTCATGCTTTGTCTATTCAAATCTCGTATATCTACCTTGGAAAAGAATTCCATACTAGTCAAATGATTTTGGCCAAAAATCGATAACTATCGTTACAATCCAAACATGCATAGACACAACGTTTTAAAGGCACAATTTCTTTTATCCAATTATCATCTTTTAATTAATCTAACATGGCTAGCCTACACCCTAGAAGGGTGACTACTTATGCATGATTAACAATGAAAAGGAAACTAAGATTATAAAACTAAGAATGATAAACATGATAAAGGAAATACTAAAAGAAAATGAAACTATAATGTAAAGACGAGAATAAAGATTACCGAAAAAGGATGAGCAAAGATTGAAATGGAATAAGAACTTGAATAGGAAATGCAAACCCGGAAACTTAAATTCCAATTACAACTAGAACAACTACAATTGAAGAAAACTTAGAACTAGACTAAACTAAACTAGAGAAAACTAAAACTAAACTAAACTAAGAAAGAAGAAGAACTAAACTAAAGAGAAATGTAAGAATAGAAGAGATGTTGTGTGAAGAGATGGATGATATGATATGAGGGCTAGAGCATCTATTTATAGTATTAGGGTTTCGTGGAGAAGAGGTCGGGCATTAAACACATAGGTCAAAAATAGGATGAAGGAGCCGCAATGCTCGAAGCAGCACACATACCCGATCGGGTACACACTTTCCCGATCGGGTAAGTTGTCATCTAGAAGCTCTTGACTGTCCTTTCATCTCCCTTTGCTTTGACTTGACTTCCAACATCCCCCTTGACCTTTTGAGTCGGGTTTGTTGATAGGGTTTGATGTAAAGCGATGATTGCTTCCGCCTAATTGATTGATCTTCCGACAACTACGAAACCGTCCTTGCTTCTTCTCTCTTTCGAATTAGTGAACCTTCTTGAAATGCCTTTCACTTGGTCAAGCTTGCTTCTTCAAATCGTCGGGTTCTAGGCAAATGCTCAGGAATATAGAAAAAGGGCGTAGAAACGTCACTTTCCCTACAAAACAGGTTAGAACACAGGAATTCGCCTAGAAGATGATATTAGCTCATAAAATGGCTTAACAAAGCACAAATGACATACAAAACCGAGCTAAAATGGGGGTTAAAATCATACAAATATTCACTTATCAAACTCCCCCAAGCTAAACCTTTGCTTGTCCTCAAGCAAACATAACAAACAATACCAGGACAAGGTTGCAAGCATTGGCTACTACACCATCAGGAAACAAATCTCAACATAAAGCTTTGAAAACATAATGAATCATAACCCAAAAACAACGTGGGCAAGAATAATACATAACATGGCTGAGATTTACATAACGGCGTAGCACAAAGAATTTCGCTATAGAATTTTCGGCTCTTGCATGATCTTTTGACAAATGGACTCTCACGGCACACTCGAACACTCATGTATGTAAAAGGTGATTTCTTTATATGTAAATGTTTGAGACACTCACCTATCTACGACTTATGAAAATGTGTCCGCAGTCTAATATGGTAAACAATTCAAAACACAAGTCAAAGATCATAACGCACATAGGAAAGAAGCCGGAAAAATAGGAAGAAGGCTTTGGGAAATAGGTGAAAGGTGGACAAATAGTTATGGTCATGTGAAGATTAGAATGAGCTAGCAACTGACCAATGATAAATGAATACTCAATCCAAACTTTCGATCAAATTCCCAGAAGACGAAAAACGAAGCCAGAAGTAACAGATTTGGCTTATTACACACGAAACACAAGGGTAAACTCCATCTGAATATTGACTTGACATTTTGAGGAGATACTCACCACTTCTTTTCTTATTTCTTCTTTTTTCTTTTTCAATTTTCCGATTTTTTCATTTTTTTATTTCTTTCTTTTCTTTTTTTTTTCTTTTGAACATCACTTCTTGAATATTTTCCCATTCTGGCAAGTTACATATACTGTAAGGTAGAACCTCCTTAGACTGGTACATCTATACCCAGTCTCATCTAAGTGTATGTAGTTCTCCTTGTGATGTGTGTCATGTCAAAACGCATAAGTATGGTTCTCATTTCATTTCTATAAGCATTGCATTCATGATTCACTATGATTTGAAGCCTTTTTCACTTTAATTTGCCCCTCAAAATAAGCCCCTTCATACAAATGCTTCACAAAATAATAGCTACATACAAAAACTGCCTACCTTTTGAGCTAGTAGCTAGACTATGGTGTATGGGTGCTCTTTTGAGAAGATTTTGTTCCTTAATGATAAAGTGAATTTGGAGAACGAAAAATATTCAAGAAGTGATGTTCAAAAGAAAAGAAAAGAAAAGAAAAGAAAAGAAAAGAAAGAAGAAAAAAAAAGAAAAAAGAAATTGAAAAAGAGAAATCGAAAAAGAAATAAAAAAAAAAGAAGTTGTGAATATCTCCTCAAAAAGTCAAGTCAATATTCAGAAGGAGTTTACCCTTATGTTTCGTGTGTAATAAGTCAATCCATTACTTCTGGTTTCGTTACTCGTCTTTTGGAAATTGATCGAAAGTTTGGATTGAGTATCCATTTATCATTGGTCAGTTGCTAGCTCATTCTAACCTTCACATGACCATAACTGTTTGTCCACCTTTCACCCATTTCCCAAAGCCTTCTTCATTGTTTCGGCTTCTTTTCTATGTGCATTGTGATCTTTGACTTGTGTTTTGAATTGTTTACCATATTAGACTGCGGACACATTTTCATAAGTCGTAGATAGGTGAGTGTCTCAAAAAAATTTACACATAAAGAAATCACCTTTTAAATACATGAGTGTTCGAGTGTGCCGTGAGAGTCCATTTGTCAAAAGATCATGCAAGAGCCGAAATTCTGTAGTGAAATTCTTTGTGCTACGCCGTTATGTAAATCTCAGCCATGTTTATGTATCATTCTTGCCCACGTTGCTTTTGGGTTATGATTCATTATGTTTTCAAAGCTTTATGTTGAGATTTGTTTCCTGATGATATAGTAGCCAATGCTTGGAACTTTGTCCTGGTATTGTTTGTTATGTTTGCTTGAGGACAAGCAAAGGTTTAGCTTGGGGGAGTTTGATAAGTGAATATTTGTATGATTTTAACCCCCAATTTAACTCGGTTTTGTATGTCATTTGTGCTTTGTTAAGCCATTTTATGAGCTAATATCGTCTTCTAGGCGAATTCCTGTGTTCTAACTTGTTTTGTAGGGCAAGTGACGTTTCTACGCCCTTTTTCTATATTTCCGAGCATTTGCCTAGAACCCGACGATTTGAAGATGCAAGCTTGACCAAGTGAAAGGCATTTCAAGAAGGTTCACTAATTCAAAAGAGAGAAGAAGCAAGGACGGTTTCGTAGTTGTCGGAAGATCAATCAATTAGGCGGAAGCAATCATCGCTTTACATCAAACCCTATCAACAAACCTGACTCAAAAGGTCAAGGGGGATGTTGGAAGTCAAGTCAAAGCAAAGGGAGATAAAAGGACAGTCAAGAGCTTCTAGATGACAACTTACCCGATCGGGTAAGTGTGTACCCGATCGGGTATGTGTGCTGCTTCGAGCATTGCGGCTCCTTCATCCTATTTTTGACCTATGTGTTTAATGCCCGACCTCTTCTCCACGAAACCCTAATAATATAAATAGATGCTCTAGCCCTCATATCATATCATCCATCTCTTCACACAACATCTCTTCTCTTCTTACATTTCTCTTTAGTTTAGTTCTTCTTCTTTCTTAGTTTAGTTTAGTGTTAGTTTTCTCTAGTTTAGTTTAGTCTAGTTCTAAGTTTTCTTCAATTGTAGTTGTTCTAGTTGTAATTGGAATTCAAGTTTCCGGGTTTGCATTTCCTATTCAAGTTCTTATTCCATTTCAATCTTTGCTCATCCTTTTTTCGGTAATCTTTATTCTCGTCTTTACATTATAGTTTCATTTTCTTTTAGTATTTCCTTTATCATGTTTATCATTCTTAGTTTTATAATCTTAGTTTCCTTTTCATTGTTAATCATGCATAAGTAGTCACCCTTCTAGGGTGTAGGTTAGCCATGTTAGATTAATTAAAAGATGATAATTGGATAAAAAAAATTGTGCCTTTAAAACGTTGTGTCTATGCATGTTTGGATTGTAACGATAGTTATCGATTTTTGGCCAAAATCATTTGACTAGTATGGAATTCTTTTCCAAGGTAGATATACGAGATTTGAATAGACAAAGCATGACATAGTGGATTAAGACCTAGTAAATCGCACTAAAAGCCTGCTAGACCATATGATCTATGATTGTAATGGAGACACCATTCTTACGAACGCTCAATGAATTATTTGCATATCTTAAATCCAATTTCATCAATACGTTAATCTACATGTGTGAACCTAATTCCCTAGATTCTTTTCTTTATTGTATTGTTATTGTTTAGTAATTAGTGACAAACATGTGCCAATCGTCCAAGGTAGAGTTCTAACCACAACTATTCACAAGTATCTCCCGTCTCCCCGAGATCGGCCCCTTACTTCCCTAACTGCATTTATTTGTTGTTAGCCTAGCCAAGGGTTACTTATCTTTGATTAGGGTACGCGACAACCCCGATCAGACGACATCAACACAAGTGACAAGGGGGGAGGAAGGCAACCACTCATACATTCCGAAATTATTGTGGCCTTGAAGGAGAGTCTTCCCAGTTATGCAATCCTTAAGACAAAAGGCACTGTGTGAGAAGATGACAATAGCTTTATTTTCAAGACATAAATAATTGAGAAATAGATAAAATATTGCGAGAGATAGTCGAGACATGTAAAAAATTAGTAAAATGAATTAACGAAGAGGGAGTTTGAAAAGAGAGAGAACCAATATTCTGAATTGAAGAGAGTACCCATCTCCGATGATCAAGTCGTCAATCCCGTCATACGGTCCGTTAAGGCAAGTGTGTTGAGGTCATGTGTGATATAGTGAGTGGTCTCGCTGTCAAGGATCCATGGACGTGAGGCTTGAGGGTTTGATATGGCAGTAGTGCTGGCTTGAGGAATGTGGGATGTTTTTGGAGTGTAGGCATGACATGGAAGAGGGTGATGTGGGGAAAATAGCGTTTTAAATCAACTCAATTTGAGAGATAGTGGCTCAGTTGATGACACCATTGACACTTTCCCTTGAATGGTGCTTGTTTGTGTGATGTCAGGTTTGAAGATTGGGCAGATGGCAGGGGTAGGATACTATTAGTGGTGAGAGGTTTGGTTGGTGGACGAGTGTAGGGTCGATAGGTAGCAGTGAGGGCCGTGGTGGGTAGAGGGGAGGAGGATTCAATGTTGTGAGAGTTAGGAGGTCGTGTTGTAGGAGTTTTTCATGTAAGACATCAGAGGTTATGAGCGTATCCGGAGCACGTACAACTTCAATGACTTGCTTGTAAGTCGCAAAATTGAGACCTTCAAGGACTTGGGCTATTATATCTTCATCATCTATGGGTTTACCCATGTGAGCTAGTTCGCCCGTAGCCGCTTTTATAGATTGCATATACTCAGTTATGTCTTGAGTGGTTTTGGTAATACTTTTAAGACGATTCTTGATTTGTAGGAAATGACCCGAGACGGATTAACGTACGTGGAGGCAAGAGCCGTCCATATTTTACGAGAGGTCTTAGTCTGGAGGAGGAGTGACGTGATGCTTTTAGAGATAGTGCCATGGAGAGCACTGCTGATAAACTTGTCCTACTTGTCCTGGAGGAGCCATGTCGAAAATGATGGATTGTCTGTCTCCTTCATGTCACTAATAATGGTTTTAGGTGGTGGAGGATGAGTTCCATCAACAAATTTTAATAAGTCGTAACTGAAGAGTGGACCATGCACGACAATTGTGGGGGGTTAGTCCAAGACATTGAGATAAATTTACGATGATGAAGGGGGAGGATGCATCCGCGGAATTGGGGATGATAGTACTACCACCACTCAACCAGTCATGGTGTAGGCAAGACGAATAGGCAAGGGACATCGGCGGGAGAGAAAAAAAATATTTGAGAGGATGAGGATCTTTTAATGGCTCGATACCATGTTAGAAATATAATTGTATTGAATGAATAGCCATAAATACAATGCATGAGTATGTACAAGAGCTATATCACAAGTTTAGGAAATTATGGATTATATATAGAGATAGTACAACATATACTAGCCTCTAAGACAAACAGTTATACGGAAACTATGTACAATATTATTCTGACAATATTATTCTAGGAGATCTTGGTATCTTCCTTAATACATATTTCATTTGGATGTTGTAGTCTTTGTGGAATTAGTACGAGCAAACTCCTTTCTTTGTGAATTTGATTTAAAGTTCATATGTTTATGAGTATAATTTGTATATTAGTCTTTATTTAAGGAGTTTACCATTTATATGAGATTAATCCTAGCCTTGCTCATTTGATTTTGTGCTTAATGTTCTTGATTGTAGTTTATGTAAGGGTTATCTTGTATGGGCTATCTTGAAGGGATTACTACATGTTTTAATGTTGTAGTTTATTTTTTTTTTATAAGTTTGTATAATAGGTGAGTAGTATGAAGAGAGTTACAAGGGTTTGCATGCATTGGAGTTAGTAATTAGATAGATTACATCAAGGTTGCTTTTACTCATATTTATTGCACATCGAGTGGTTTGTTTATTCGACTAGCCTACGATTTATCTTTTTACTTGTTATTTCATCATGTTACACACTAAATACGTATGTGAAAGAGCAATCCCCATTCCAAAAATCATATATGAGTGTGTTACTTATACTCCCTCCGTTCCGGTGAGAAGTTATCTTTCTATTTTCGGAAGTATTACTCAATAATTAATAATTATCTATTTCACTTTTCATATGTTTTTGTGGGGCTTTTTAAAGTGGATGTTTGATGATGTGTATCCCAAAACCACTCACTCACTTTTGTTTTCGTAATCTTATTGACAAGAGCAATAGATAACTATTAATTGGGGTAGAGTTGGACATAAGTGTGGGCCAGCCCAGCCCACACTAAAATAACCCGCTAACTGGCCGACTTCTCCCGCATCCCACCCAACCCGCTTCCCCAACCAGGCCGAGCTCGGGCCACCAAATGCCCATCCGACATTGCTCAACCCGCCTGGCTTGCATGTCCAACTACACCTTTTGCCCAAACGTGCCGCTCCAGGGCCACCAAATCCCCAGCTCGACCCGCCTCAGCCCACCCACCATCAACCCGGGGTGTAGGGTTGGGATAACTCCCCACCAACCCAGTCCTCCTAGCCCCGCCCGGCATACACCAGCTTGGCCCAGTGTCAACCTCTAAATGGGGGAACTTAGAAGTATCTCATGCTCATTCATGAACATGATTTAATCTATCAAGGACATAAATGACCATTATATCCTTATTATTTATACATCCTCATTTTCAATCGCCGTCCCCCACCGCTGCCTCCTTTGCACGACCAGACCACCCTCATCTAGTCTGAACCTAGACGACTGGGCCACCCTTCCCCAGCCGCATAGCCACAAATAAACCGGCCCAACCGCCACAATACCACCACACACCACGTCCCATTGTACAGGTGTACACTTCAGTATGACCGCCCAGACCGTACCACCCACGACCCACAACCCACAACACCACCACCCACCACGGCCCACTGTACAACCACTGGCAAACCGGTCGCACTGTACCACCTACCACGACTGGACGTCAGTATGACCGGACCACCATCCCAGCCTATCCCACTATGCCTGACCATCACCCAGATTTGCCCGTTTCGCACCACCCCGACAACCGCCACTGTTACAGCAGGTGCAACCTTCACCCACCCGACGACCCCTGCTTTGCCGCGTCCCCTCCCGACGATCAGATGGCCCCACCCCTGCCACACCCAATCATGGGCGGATCTAACTGGTTGCAACTTGCAAGGGGTAGCAGCCGTTACCCCGAAGAAAAAAAAAATCAATTAAGAAGAAGACGCCATGCTACCCCAAATCTGAGCGTGGGTAAAGAAATAAGTATTGTAAAGCGTAATTAAGATCATTGGAAATAGTGTGTCTCAGTGGTAAGTAACCTTGGTTGACCAAGGACCTTCACATTCGGGTTTCGAACCTCATTAAAGTCACTCTATTGTCATTGGATTATTGGAGTAGTTTTATTTGTCTTGTTTCGATACTTAATAATTAACTTTTGGTCTCTCTACTAGTTTGCTATCCCCCCACCCCCGAAAATTTCAAATTGTTGATGTGCATTATATTTGGGCTTGTAGGTATTTTGTTTATTATTTAAATACTAGTTATTCCCTCCAACTCAATTATTTATTTGTCTTTGATTAAAAAAAAACCCTCACAAAGAGTTTAAAAGACAAACAAATGAATGGGACGGGGATAATATATTTGTTTGTGATGGTTAAAATTTTTGTAAACTACGGAGTATAAAGTAGTAAGTTATTAAAAATGTTTTCGAAAAATAAAATAATGATAAGTTGTGCAATTATAAAATGAAAAATTCAAGCTATTACTTAGCAATGGTTAAGCTTTTTCTATATCTCGAACTCATTCAATCAATATCATTGTCGAACAATAAAATGAACAAAGTTGGATCATAAAACGAAAAATGTAAGTTAAAGTGGAGCTAGCGTCGGTTTGAACGCTGGTTTTTTTTAATGTGATTTGAATTTTATACGCATGACATTTTTTGTGATCTTCGTTTTTTGAATAACTATACGCTTAATATATATGTTACCCCAAACTTGTAATCCCAGCTCCGTCCCAACACCCAACCACCTCTTCTTTAGAGAACCCTAATTGTAAAATTTTGCCCAATTGAATTTGTATATAGATAGTTAATTTTAGTATAAAAATTTGATGTATTGTTGATAAAATTAGATTATTACTTGTGTAATGTATGAATTAAAGTTTAGATTTGATGAATTTGGTAAGATTAGGTTTAGTTCTTAGAAGAGAGGAAGAAAGGAAGAGTTTTTTTTTTTGTAGACTAAAGGCATGTAATGGAAAAAACATGAAAAAAGTCTATGAAGAGTAAATGTGTCCATAAAAGGACAATTACATTCTTTTTTTGAAAAATTCACATGGTATCCCAAAGGTTTGCCATTATGACCGAAATACCCAAAATTTTGATCTAGAAAATTTTAAGAGGCCATAACTCGTGTTTACGAGACGATTTTTTTTCAAATCGATTGTCTTTCCGAAAACTCTGATTTGAAAAAAAAACATTATCGTATTTGGATCCCGTAGCTAGGAGTTATTGCATATTTGCATATCAAAGTTTTTTTTGACAAAACAAAGTTTGAGCGAGCATATCTTTTGGTTACAAATTCCGAACTCGACATTTTTTTTTTCAAATCGTAGTACTTGGAAAGACGATCGATTTGAAAAAAATCACTTTCTGATCTCGTTATAACCTCTTAAAGTTTCTTAGATCGAAATTTTGGGTATTTCCGCTAAAGTGGAGAACCTCGAGAAAACCAAGGGAATTTTCGTAATTTTTTTTTTTTTTTAAACAAACTTGAAGAATTAATGGGAGAAGGGAATATACCAAGTATAGGAAAGAATGAACGGACGAAGGAAGAATGAAGAGAAAACAAGAGAGTAGAGTGAGGTAAGGGAGAGTGGGACCGAAGCCAGCAATCTCCATGCAATCTGTGCAGCACACGTTTCAATAAAATCTTCATAATCTTCCTAATACAAACTCTCATCACTCACTCTCACTCACTTATTACTTACTCTTTTTATCACGCAATTTCCTCTCTTTTCTTTCCTTTCTTCTTAAAATCTTAAAATCTTAAATTAAATAATTAAATATCTTCTCCTTGAACATTTTCTGTTGAATAAAAATGGTGTATACAATATCAGGAATTAGATTACCTTCTTCTGTACCTTGTGTTCATAAGCTTTCTGGGTCTAACTTTCATGGCATTAGCAGCAGCAGTAGAACTTCTTCTCTTCCTTTCTTTCTTAACAACACTGGAAACAACACTAGTATAACCTTTGTTTCCTATACTCTTTTGTTTTTTTGTTTGTTTTATCATCTTGTTCTTCATTTTGTGGGTACAACATTAGTAGTGTTTGATGCATGTTATAATCATATGATTTGTGAAAAGTTGGGTTTTTTTATGATCATGGTGATGGATTTGTTTACTCTTGTGATTTTTTATTGGGTAAACCACCAAAAAAACGTCTACTTTTCTACTTAGAAGGAAGTAAATGGGGGTGGGGTAGAGAATGTGGGAAATGATTGAAAAGGTTGGAAAGCGGAAAATATGGCCTTGTGCTGGGAGGGTGTAAATGGGTCAAGATAGATATGAAGTGATTAAGAGTAAAAATGGGTGGTGACCTAATTAGCTTGACCCTTGCGTGGGGATGGTCTAATGATTCAGAAATTATGGTAGGAAAGTTTGGGGAGATATGGTTGATGTCTTGATGATCTTGCCAAACTAACAATCTGACATTGAGTTGATTTGTAGCAGTAGAGTGTAGTATAAGATCATTGGCCGAGTGTATTACTCCGCATTTGTAGCACTATAATGTGTAAGTCTA